>LOEQ01004023.1:77041-103691 GCA_001685075.1 Bramus lutescens
TGTCTGTCTGTCTCTCTCTCTCTCTCTCTCTCTCTCTCTCTCTCTCTGTGTATGCATGTGTGCACATGTGCAGTGTGTGTGTAGATGATGGGGGGAAGTTAAGAAAGGGTTTCACTCTTATATTTTTGGTTGTGAACCTGGACTTTAATGGCTGAGCCATGTCTCCAGCTCAGGTTTCACTCTTTAAGCTAGGCTGTGCTTAAATTCCTGGAGATCCTCTAGCTAGCTCTTAAGTGCTAGAATTGTAGTTGTGAACCATCATGGCTATCATGTACATGTTAAAATTTAGTATGTAATATAGTTCCATAAAATTAAACTCTTAAAAATAATTTAATGACAATATAACACAGACATGGTTGAATTTCATTGTCTCTTGAGATGCAGGATTGTTAGTGTCTGGTATTACTTAAAAATGTAATAGCTAGAAAATTCCTAATACTTGGTTGGTAGTAACCAAGTGGTCAAGTGAAGGAGCTGCAGTGTTTGGTTTCTCCCTCGTTTAGTTAAAAGTGCTAAGGGTAAAGCACATTTGATGAATAAATACTGTCCTCTATGAGCTACAGAAATCATTCCTTTATCAGCACTTTTAACATCAGAAGTATATGTTTCCTTTCCCAACAATACCCTGCCACTGAAATCATACCAGTTCAGATGCAGCAAGAGGCCAGAGGCCTGTGCCTGTTTTGTTTTTCCCCCCTTCGGTTGTATTCAGTCTTGTGTTATCAGGATCTCTCCTTGAACCCAGAGCTTCTATTCATTCATTCATTCATTCATTCATTCATTCATTCATTCATTCATTCATTCATTCATTTATTTTGACTAGACTGCCATGGCAATAAACTCCAGAGAGCTGCCTTTTCCTGAACCCAGCATTGGAGTTAGTGATGGGTGCTATTGTACTCATATTACATGGTTGTTGGGGATCCAAACTCAGGGTCTCATGCTTGCACAGTAGGCTTTTCCTGACTGAGCTATCTCTTCAGTTTCCCCTGAAGTTAATTTTTTAAAATTTATTGTGTTGATTTTGTGTGTGTGTGTGTGTGTGTACATACACTGTGGTACACAGGTGACTGTCAGAGGGCAACTTGCAAGAGTGAGTTTTCTTCATCCACTTTATGGGTCCCAGAATGTAAACTAAGGTATTCAGGCTTAGCTCCAGCTACCTTTACCCACTAAGTCACATCACTGCTTCATTGATTTCCTTTTTCTCAAACGTTTATTTTTACTTTGTTGATTCTTAAGATAATTACTCAGACTTTTTATGTGGCTTCACACATTTGAAAACCTAGCTTTAGGGTAGCTTAACCCATTACTAATTACGGAGTATGTAAGTTACTTTTCTTCTCTTTTACATATCTCATTTATTTGAGGGACTCTATTTGACCGTTTTCTTCAGTGTCTCTGATCTTTTTTTTGCTCTTTTCATCTGGCATTTCTTTCTGGTTTTGTTGTGCATGTTTTCTGCACAGTTTTGCCACTGGTCAACTGTTCCTGCTCTCCTTTTCGTTTAAATTCTACTAGGGCTGGCAAAATGATGGCTCGATCAATAAAATACTTGCTGCATAAGCATTAGGACCAGAGTTCATATCTTTAGTAAAAATGTGAATATAGTAGCTCACTTACATAATCCCAGTGCTGCAGAAAGGGTAAGACAGATCCCTGGAGTTCTTGCCTAGCCAGTTTAACTGAGTCACTGGGCTCCAGGTTCAGTGAGAGACCCTGTCTCAAATCATAACATGAAGAATAACTGAGGAAAACATCCAACATTGACCTCTGGTTTCCACATAGTGGGACCTGTACACATATACATACCCCTTCACATGTACACATACATAATACTATCTATTCTGCTTCTTGCCGTGTTAGCTTATCTTTGCTATATTCATATGGAATTTCTTTATTCATAAAATAAGAATTAATACTATCAGGAATTAATGCTATTAATATTAATAGGAATTAATACTGTCGTTTTCTGTTCTTTATACCTGTAAGAATTTCATTTGGTGGAATTAGTTGCCCTCATTATACTATACCACTAGATAGTAGGAAAGCCAGAGTGAGAACTCAGTGTCCAGATTTCCAAAACTACATTGACTAATAGGTGTTAAGTACAACCTGCCTACTTTGGTCCTGCCAACCATTTCTATCTAAGCTGTCATCTTATGACACCATACATGTAGTGTGCAAAACACCACCATTACCACAATTACTGCTTGCTCCTCTTTCTACCCTCAGTTCGCCTTCCAGTCACGACACAAATTTTACCTTTTTTTCTAAGATGACTGTGTGTATCTGCTTTGTGTCAGTTGTGTGGATTTATTGTCTAGGCTTGCTCCTCGCTTTATGTGTTTGTTTGTGCCAGAAAAGATGGCTATAAATAGTGGCCACAAAGTATCAGACATTGTAGGACTTTTCCTTTATTGAATTTAGATAAATAAGTGAGGAAAGCGTCCTTTGATCTCATTGACTCTGAGAATTTCTTCGCTTGCATCTCCCTGGAAAATGTAAACCATAATTTCATTTATAAAATTTAATTTTATATATTTGGTCCATAGTTTAATCTATTTAATAGATAAAGAATATTTTAGTAGCCATATAAGATTTGTAGGTAGAATTTCTTTATGTATTTGAAATTGTTGGCACTATTTCATTGTTTACGTCTTCATTTTCCATGTAAGCAATCTCACTCAAAAAGAGGATTGATTTGGCAAAGAAAATATACCTTATTACTTAGTAGTTTGTTTAATTTGGAAAACTAAATTATCTTAGCTCTTTTAGAAATATATCACATAAAATTTATTTCTAGATAATTCTTTAAATTTTTTTAATTTTTAAAATTATGTATATATGTGTGTGTGTGTGTGTGTGCACATGTGTATGTGTGTATATATATATATATAAAGGGCAGATGCTATGTGCACATGGTTGCAGGTACAGAAGCCAGAGGTGCTGGATCTCCCAGAGTTAGAGTTACAGGTGCTTGTTAACCATCCACAGTAGGTCTTGGGGAATGAGTTTGGGTCTTCCAGAAGAGTAGCTGTACTCGTAACTCCTGATCCATCTTCCAGTTCTTTCCTAGAAGTTCTGTTATGAACACAAGAGCTATGTATAACATACCAGCAAAAATTAAAATATAAGATATGAGATTTCTTTTCCCCAGGAAGATCATTTTCTTCTACCTCACTACCTTTATCCTCCTTTATTTGGTTAGTGGAAAGAATTAAGAACAACTGGGACACCTTACTTAGAGTCTAGTGATTGGAAATGTTTATCTTATGATAGTGAAATTGAGTTCTTTAATTTCAGTTGAACCATGTAGTATTACTTATTGCTGCTTACATGACATAAGCTACCTGTGCTACAGCCACACTGACCAGCACAGATGGTTTCCTTGGTCCTCATAACCTTATCTGAGTGTCTTTCTCTAGTCATCTTGTATCCTGTGTCAGAACACAAATTTTAATTCTTCTAACAGGTTTCTAACTCTAGAAACATCCAGGAGAAGTTACTTTTCTCCCTGTCAAAACAAAACTTCTTTTCCTGCCCAAGTGTTAACTTCGAAATAGTTGATTTACCACATAGTCTGTATTAAACAGTAGTTTGCCACCTGCTTTATTTTCTTCCTGCTTTTTAAACCAAATATAAACGGTCTTGACATATTTCCAGAATTGCAGTTAATGTTACTGACTGTTCATCTTTTGATTTAGGTTTATGCCAAGTTTTATTGCAAGGTATATACGCATACGATCTACCTCAGAATTTTTCACACATCAAGAAAAGATTCTGAATTAGTCAGGCTACCTTTTGGCATAGCAACAAGTAGTAACAGCTAAAGAGTTTTGACTGGACGAAGTTCAAATCAGTTTGATCAGGTGGGAGGAGTGGAAGTAAGTGTCAGGGACATGGTGATGATGGAGCAGCAGCACAGGAATATGTCCACTGAGCGGCATTGTGGACACCGAGGAGCTGTGTAAGATGACACTCCTATTCTGGAGAGACCTAGAATCTTAGGAATAATCTTGTTTAGTAATTAATTTAGTTTTAAATTATTAGAAAAGAATCAGGAACATTTCCATAGTAACTACTGTTAATATTTACTGTTAGTTATAATAATAGCAATCCTTATAGTTAAAATAATCCTTTGGGATGTCCATACAAAGCTAAATGTTAAAATTGGTGCCTTGATCTTACAAGAATTTTGTGCCTGAACTATCTCCATATGAATAAAATAAAATTTTCAATGTAAATAACTTATCTTCTGATTCTTCTCTGTTACAGATGATTACTGTGAATGCTTCCTTGTTTCCTAGTTCTGTGGCCAACTCACTAATTGCAGTTGGAAATGATGGACTTCAAGAAAGAGACAGAATGGTCCGGGCATGCATTGCCATTATCTGTGAACTAGGTCAGAATTTTCTTGAAGTAATGAAGTGTTTTATAAAGTACATATAATATTACCTAATGTTTTTAAAAGAAAAGTGCTACAAAAATAAGAAAATGTTTACTTCTTATAGGAAAGTAGACAATGTGTTATTTGACAATTCAAAATTCATATTATTGTATAATTTTTCAAATTTATTTATTATAAAATTTGATTGTCTGCAATCCAGTAGTAATGAAATCTACTCGTGTAACCTTCTGACATTGATGATACTGTGTGTCTTGATATGGTTTAAAGTAATAGTTTACAGTGCAAAAAATTAATCCTAATAAAACCTTTTGTATTACAGATTAGAGCAAAAACAGGGAGAGTAGAAACATGAATGTACATTTATCTGGACTTGAGAGGAAAGTCTGTTGTGAATTATCAAATATGGGTGGTAGCTATAGAGTTTATGTTAAGGAACCAAAACCAAAAAAAGATTGTTGGCAGATCAAACAAGCAAAATAACAAGTATAAAGTAAAATAGTAAACACAAATAATCCCTAAATACCTACTTTAAAAACTTTAAAAGTTCAATTTTATTTGTTACCAGTGGAATATAATTTTAAGTATCAAGAAGATAATGATTTTTTTTCTATTGCCAAAAGTACAAATTGTGGAGGTCCTATTTCTGCTTGGGATAATAAATAAATTAATAAAGTTTAAGTTACAAAAAGGAAGAGCCACTCTACCACTGAAGACTCAAAGCTAGAGGTTGACATACATTATCTTTCTTAGTTACTTTGCACCTTATTTTTTGAAACAACACAATTAGTAAACATTGTTTAAAATGTTTAACCATATTTTCCATAAAGTAATGATGAAGTTTAAATATTGGAAAGCTGCTAGTTGTCACTATAATTATATATCAGAAAACTGAATCAAGTGAAGAAGTGATCTATGTGATTACTACTGTGGAATTGTGAAAATTTAAATTTGATATATTTCAGAAATAATCACAATAGAATAAACAAAAGAAATATATAGGAAATATGGTGATTTGTGTGGAGGAGATACTTTTGAGTGTGCCAAATTGAGGTTCAAGAAAGTACAGCTAACCGTACATAGATAATGAAGACAGTGATGACACTGGAGGAAGTACATTGGACCTTCTAACGTAGTTAAGTTCCACATCAAGCAGATTTGGGCGTAGGTGTAACTGTTCAGATATTACCGACTCATACCATTGAAATCTGCACTGTGGTCCTGTGTGATTTTTACCTAATTTTAGAAAACAGGAGAAAACCCAATTCTAAAGTGCAGAACAAACACGACAGAAGAAGCTCTAGAAACATTGTGAAAAAAAAATTGAGAAAGGAAACTTTCTTTTCATATTATTTTTAAAACTATTAACATCAGTCCTTTTTAAAGAGAAAAACCTTTAAAAAAGTTACAGATCATATTTTGAAAAACACGTTGGCATATTATTAAGAATGAAAACCCTACTGGACATGACAATATATCCCCGTCATCTCAGCCTTGGGAGCCAGAGCTAGTAAGATACCAAATTCAAAACCAGCTTGCAAATATAGCAACACTGTCTCTAAAAATGAATAAGCATAATTAGAGAAACATGCTGGGATAATTAGTAAAATATTTGTGGGGAAAATTGAGTTTATTATCTCAGTGAATTTCAACTTCATGACAGTTTGAAACAGATGAAACATAAGTCATTAAGATGCATACATGTCTGACCCACATGGTGATAGACACCTGTGATCTCAGCACTCAGGACACAGACAGAATAGTGCATGTGAGACTGTCTGAGGACTTTTAGGTACTGTTTCCAAAACAAGATCCACAACAAAAAGCAGAAACTGCATGCAAGGAACAGACATGGTCTTCAAAGTAAGAGAGAAGTTTTTTTGTCTTAAAGTTACAAAGGTGTCTGTGAGGATCTATGTTTGCATGTATGTGTGGGTTTTTTTTTTGATAAAAGTAAATGATATACACTATTTGAAGCAAATTTTAAAATAACAAATACTATAAAATATTTGAAAAAAATCACTAAAGGGTTAGTGTCTCCACATTAAAATGAACTCGGAAATTGAAGAAAAATATTAAGTAAAGTAAGTCTGAAGAATATGACAAAATTGTTCAAAGACATTTTAAAAATCAGGCTTGGGAAAAAGATAGTAAATGACTCTTAAGTGAAATTTTTTATTTGTAAATATAGTTACTAAGAAAGTTTCCAAATCCCAAAGGAAACTTAAGATTTAAGTAAAAGTGTAGGTTTTAAATACTTAATACTATGAATATAATTAGTTTTTCTTTCATTTTAGCACTTCAGAACCCAGAGGTGGTAGCCCTTCGAGGCGGACTAAACACCATCCTGAAAAATGTGATTGATTGCCAATTAAGTCGAATAAATGAGGCCCTCATTACTACAATTTTGCACCTTCTTAATCATCCAAAGACCCGACAGTATGTGCGAGCTGATGTAGAATTAGAGGTAGGCACTTTAGTGTTTCTAATTTAAAATACAATTCTTAAAAATAATTAATGTTTGTCAGGGTTTTACCTTCTTGAATGTCTGTGCACCATATGTGTACAGAGCCCACAGAGGCTAGAAGAGGGCGTCGGAACCCCAAGAAATGGAGTTTCAGATGCTTGTAAGGTACCATGTGGGTGCTGGGAATCGAACTTGGGTCCTTTGGAAGAGCAGCCAATGGTCTTAACCCCTGAGCCATCTCTCTAGCCCTAAAATATAAGTTTAAATACATAACCTTACTTTGAAATTTTGAGATTATAGACTCAAGTGCTACATGAATTATCTAACTTGTGTTAGTTTGGTTTATTCTCATTTTGTATAGTTATTTGATTAGTAATAAATTAAAAATGTTATCAATATTTCAGCACCATTTCATTTTGTATTAGCCCTAAGAAGTTTCCTGAGCAAACTAAAGGATAAGTAAAGATTATACCAAGACACCTTCCTAATAAGAAATTCACTATGTTAATATTGTCTATTTTCTGCTACTTATGTTCTGTTTATTCATTAAACAATACAAAAATTTTTTAATGTAAGAACCACTTTGGGGACTGAAGAGATGGTTCAGAGGGAAAACTCTTAACGTGTAATTTGACAGCCTGAGTTTGGTCCTGGGACCATGTAAAAGCTGGACATGATTCAATTCTATGATCCCAGAACTGCCTGGAAGCTCTTGTAGGAAACTCAGGAGCAAAAAAACAGCAAGAAGAATTTTGCCTCAGAAATAAGGTGGAAAAGAGAACAGACTTCCAAAAGGTGTCAAGGTGCACACCATGGCATATGCTCACATCATAAGGCTGTGTGCATACACTTATACACATACTAAATTAATAATATAAAAGGGGAAAAAGCCACTTTGGCACTATTCGTAATGAATGTATCTTTTAAAAATATGAAATATAAAAGGGGAAAAAGCCACTTTGGCACTATTCGTAATGAATGTATCTTTTAAAAATATGAATGTACCTTTAAAAAATGTCATATGTAAAACATTTTACTAATTCAGGTAGAATTTTTATATCTAAATTACTGAAGTTATGATAAACTTCTTATGATAAGGTGTTATTAACTGAGGATGGCAGCACCTGAGGCAGAGTAGGAGAAATGGCAGTTGGAGGTCAAACAGGGCTCCTAGTGAGACGATACTGGACAGAGCAACTATCACAAGTTAGATCTTAAGAGTTGGTTTTGAGTGCAGTACATTATTGTTTGCTGAAGATAGCATCTAAAAATTTAAGTCAAGAATTTAAATGAGATTTAGAATGCTTACCATTTTCTAATTATCCTTACCATTTTAGGGTAGGAGCCTTAAAATGTTGTGATTCTGATTTTATTAGGATGTTTCCTCTCCCCTCCCTCACCTCTCTTTCATGTGATCTGGTCTTACTATGATCCCTGGGATGTTCTCCAGATCGTATACTCCCACCTCAGCTTGCCATGTAGGTGGACTGTAGTCAGCACCAGCATTCTTGCCATTAGGACTATTTTTAGAACATTACAGATGATAAAACTTCATCAGACTATCATTACTAACAAATGTAATAAACATAATAGTCTCTTAGTGATTTTTAAATGTATTATTCATTGGAGTCCTATGCCACTGGGTATTATTGATCTTTCATAGAATACTTAGCTTTAATTTTTATCAAGTTGAATAATTACTATTAAAAATTGAAAATGTTTTTATTTAAAGAGAGGAGATGACTCAAGGTATTAGCATAGGCTTTTTTAATTATATACATTATAAAGCAAACTAGCAAACCTTTATGTAAATGAAAATAACCTGTGAAGACTGATATATTTTTAAATAAATTCTTATATTTTATGCTTGCAGCCATAAACATTTTTTCCCCTTAATAAGATGTCACCCCAGTGACATAAAGCCTGAGAGGGTCGACTTTCGGCTGTACAGGTTCTGTTAGGTGATGGGAATATAGTTCCCTCAAGAACATACTATATTGGGTGTGAATTTATTGTATGATCTTGCTAACTTTGTGGCTTTAGGCAAGTTATTCAGTTTTTCTTGACTTAAATTTTTCTTTTTTTTAATTAAACTATCATTTTTCATTATACAAATCCAAGTTCCCACTCCTTCGCCTCCTCCCATTTCCTCTATTTACCCCCCCCCATCCACTCCTCAGAGACAGTAAGGCACATTGCTTTGGGGAAGGTCCAAGGCCCTCTCTACTATATCTAGGCTGAGGAAGGTATCCATCCAAAGAGAATAGGTTCCCCAAAAGCCAGTACAAGCAGTAGGGATAAATCCTGGTGCCACTGCCAGTGGTCCCTCAGTCTGCTCCAGCCATACAAATGTCAACCACATTCAGAGGGACTAGTTTGGTCCTATGCTTATTCTATCCCATTCTGGCTAGAGTTGGTGAGCTCCTATTAGCTCAGGTAGACTGTTTGAGTGCATGTCTCCACCATGGTCTAGACCTCTTTGCTCATATTCTCACTCCTCCCACTCTTCAGCTGGACTTTGGGAGCTCACTCCAGTGCTCCGCTAGGTCTCTGCCTCTGTTTCCATCAGTTGCCAGATGAAAGTTCTGTGGTGATATCTAAGATATTCATCAGTTTGACTAGAGGGCAAAGCCAGTTCGGGCCCCCTCTCCTCTATTGCTTAGGGTCTTAGCTGGGGTCATCCTTGTGAATTCCTAGAAATTTCTCTAGAGCCAGGTAGGTTTCTTTGCTAACCCCATAATGGCTCCCTCAATCAAGGTCTCTTTCCTTGCTCTCATCTCTGTCCTTACTCCTCTCGACTATCCTGTTCCCTCAAGTTCTCCTCTCCCCTCCCCTTTTCCTCTTCTTTTCCCCTTCCATCCAACCTTCTCCCCCCACCTCCATGTTCCTGATTTTGTCAGGTGATCTTGTCTATTTCAACTTTACAAGTGGTTCTATATATATTTTTCTTAGGGTTCACCTTGTTACTTCGCTTCTCTAGATTCATGAACTATAGGCCCAGTATCTTTTGTTTATAGCTAGTAGCCACTTATGAGTGAGTACATAGCACATCTTTTTGGGTCTGCGTTATAGCATTCAGGATGGTGTTTTCTAGTTCCATCCATTTGCATGCACAATTCAAGATGTCAATGTTTTTTATTGCTGAGAGTACTCTAACATGTAAGTATGCCACATTTTCTTTATCCATTCTTTAGCTGAGGGGCATGTAGGTTGTTTCCAGGTTCTAGCTATTACAAATAATGCTGCTATGAACATAGTTGAACAAAGCTGTCCACTCTGTCCATATTTTGTCAACATAGTTCTTGACGTTCTGGGTATAGCAATAAGAACAAAAGGAGATCAACGGGATTCTAATTAGAAAGGAAAAAGTCAAACTTTCATTATTTGCAGATGATAAGATAGTATATATAAATGACCCCGAGAACTCCTACAACTGATAAATACTTTCAGTAATGTGGCAGGATACAAAAAAAAATCAGTAACCCTCCTATGTACAGATGATAAAGAAGCTGAGAAAGAAATCAGAGAAAAATCATCTTTCACAATAGCCACAAATAACATAAAATGTCTTCGGGTAACACTAACCAAAGAAGTGAAAGATCTATTTGATAAGAACTTTGGTCTTTGAAGAAAGAAATTGAAGAAGATACCAGAAAATGGAACAATCTCCCATGCTCTTGGATAGGTAGGATCAACATAAAAATGGCAATCCTACCAAAAGCAATCTGTAGATTCAATACAATTCCCATCAAAATCCCAACACAATTCTTCACAGACCTTGAAAGAATAACACTCAACTTCATATGGAAAAACAAAAAACCCAGGATAGCCAAAACAGTTCTGTACAATAAAGGAACTTCCAGAGGCATCACCGTCCCTTACATCAAGCTCTATTACAGAGCTACAGTAATGAAAACAGCTTGGTATTGGCATAAAAACAGAAATTGATCACTGGATCAGAATTGAAGACCCAGATATTAGTCCACACACTGATGAACACCTGATTTTTGACACCGAAGCTAAATTTTTACAATGGAAAAAAGAAAACATCTTCAACAAATGGTGTTGGCATACCTGGATATCAACATGTAGAAGAATGAAAATAGATCTATATCTATCCCCATGCACAAAACTCAACTTCAAATGGATTAAATACCTCAATATAAATCCAACTATGCTGAACCTGATTGAAGAGAAAGTGTGAAGTAGCCCCCAATGCATGGGCACAGGAGACCATTTCCTAAATATAACCACAGTAGCGCAGACACTGAGAACAACAATAAATGAATGGGACCTCCTGAAACTGAGAAGTTTCTGTAAGGCAAAGGACAAAGACAATAAGACAAAAAGGCAGCCTACTGAATGGGAAAAGATCTTCACATCAGACAAAGGAGTGATCTTCAAAATATATAAAGAACTCAAGATATTAGACATCAAAATTCCAAATAATCCAATTAAGAAATGAGATACAGAAATAAACAGAATTCTTAGCAGAAGAATCTCAAATGTCTGAAAGACACTTAAGGAAATGTTCAACATCCTTAACCATCAGGGAAATTAAAACAGTGTTTTGAGATACCATCTTACTACTGTCAGAATGGCTAAGATCAAGAGCACTAATGATAGCTTATGCTGGAGAGGATGTAGAGTAAGGAGAACACTCATCCATTGCTGGTGGGAATGCAAACTTGTACAACCTTTGGCTATCAGCATGACTCTTTCTCAGAAAATTGGGAATCAACCTACCTCAGGATCGAGCAATACCCCTCTTTGGGCATATACCCAAAAGATGCTCAGTCATACTACGAAGACATCAACTTATATTTTTCATAGATAAAATGAATGTCATGGTTTTCAGAGTTAAAAAATATTTTGAAATTTCAGTGTTCTAAATAACAAATCTTAATAATAATAACTATAGTACTTTTCATCCATACAAGTTTACATTTAGCTATATGCATTTCCTCTTTTTTCTGCTCCACATAAGTGTGTTGCATAGTTCCTCCTGTGTAGTATGTGCCAACTTTCTTGGCTGTCTATCACTGTCCTCTGTCTTCATCACTGTGTTTTTATCATGGAGTCAGGAGAATGTAATCTTTTTATTCATCATATCATTTTGTTTTCATTTTAAATCAATGCGTTTTCTTTTTTATAAAGAACTACCATTAGTACCCTTATTTCTGCTACCAGACATCATCTTCCTTCTGTTAAAAATAGATGAGTGGCTCACTTAAAGTTTTATGTCTCAGTTTTTAGTTTACCCTGATATTCATTTGTAGTGAATTTATACAAGTTATCATGGAAGTGTTTACTTTTTCCTGGGCAGTTTCCTACTCAGGTCATATTTGAAAGGGAAATTCACATATGCTCTACTTGAGATCAGAAAAATCAAGAGCTTTTGGTGGGTGTGTAGTGCTAAAGTAACAACCTGGATAGTTTGTAACTAATCTGTTCTTGACTTTTACCAGATTCTCAAAGTTATTGGAATAAAGATCTCAGTTTAACATGCAAAATATTGTCTTAAAAATATAATTTTTGGGATGGTGTATGCCTTTAATCCCAGTACTTGGGAGACAGAGGCAAGCATATATTTCTGAGTTCTAGACCCCCCTGTTCTACATAGTGAATTCCAGATTAAGCAAGGCTACATAATGAGACCCTGGGGTGTTTTTTGTTGTTGTTGTTGTTGGTTTTTTGTTGTTGGGTTTTTTTTTTTTAAGAAGAAGAAAAATCCAATTCTTGGGGCTGGAAAGGTGGTTCCATGGTTAGAGCCATCTGTTCTTCCTGGGTCCCAGTTTGAGTGTCAGCAAACAGCTCTTGTAACTCCAGCTCCAGGGAGACCTGCCTCCTTGGCCTCTGCGGACACCCACACTCATGCACATGCTGTCACAAACACGCACACATAGTGAAAAATAATAGAAAGGAATCTTTTAAAACCCTGTTCTCATTGCTAAGGAGTAAATAAAAATACCTATGTTCTATTGAAAGCACTGGCAGAACATACTAGGATGTCAGAACAAACAGATAGACCTAGTGTTACTGGAATTGCGTTATAACTGCCTTGGAGTAGAATAATTAGCTGCTTTCATTTATCTGCATAGAAGAAAAGATCAACCACCTCTAGTGGGAGATACCATCAGGTAGATCTTTTATAAAATGACTGTGAACATTCAGTCACAGTTGTCTAGTCATGGACTGGCTGACTCAATGTATGAAGTGCTTGGTATAAGCACAGGGACCGAAGTTGGCATCTCCAGCACCCAATGAACAACTGGATATGGTGAAATGTGCCAGGGACAGATGGGTCCCAGGGGCACAATACCTTACGGACTAGCATAAACAATGATCTCTAGGTTCAGTGGGAGGCTACATCAGAAAATACGGTGGAAAAGCATGTGTGCTTGGACAGACAGTTCAGCTCCAACATACATGATTTCTATTCATACAAAAAAAATCATCACATTACTGAAAACTCAAAAGAAAAAATTCTTAGTACTTGCTTAGGCATAATCCAAATAGAAAAGAGTTTAAGTAAACCATAGTTAATTTGTTCTGGAAAACAATTGTAAGTGAAAATATGATAACTTTTGTCCTATAATTAGACACACAAAATGAGTCAAATGAAATTTTTAGTGTGAAAAATAGATCTAGAAGTCAGGATTCTGTGAAATTGCAGTTTTATTGTGGACAAGGAGATGTCAGTAGGAAACTGAAAAACAGTCAATAAATAACCAGAGTAGATCACAGTGAGGGTGAGTGGCACCCGGGACATAGCACATCAACACAATAGTTCAGTCCTTAGGGAGGAGAGAGAAGATTGGCAGAAAGCAAGGATCCACAGAAACAATGACTAAAATTTAGCTTCTATATTTAACTACATTTTGCAAATAGAATGTGAAAGAAAATAAGTTGCTAGATACTCTACCATAAGACTGCTAAATCCAAATTTCATAAACTCAAGAGCAACTTGAGAATAAGAAACCAACAAAAAGACACGTGGCTTCAAAAGAACCTTTGACACTTGGTTTCTCAAGTCAGTGGAAACGGGCGTATTTGGTAATCAATATTGGGTGCTGAAGATGACTGCCAACCCAGCCCAGAAATACATTTATGCCTGTGTCTTCTTTGTTTTATGGATACATATTATACCTTAATTTTTGAACTAAAAATTCAGTTAGTGTACCTAAAATCATGCTACATTTTTTTAAATGAATTTGAAGATTAAATAACTGAAACAGCTAATCCTCTTAAAGGCACAAAGGAATGAAATTGTGTTATAGAAAGAATGCCTTTTATAATAAAAGTTGCTTGTTTCTATTTCCTTTTCTAATTAGCGAATTTTAGCACCCTATACTGATTTCCACTACAGACACAGTCCAGATACAGCTGAAGGACAGCTCAAGTAAGTGCCACTAGTTTCTGCTAGGGCGTATGGTGTCTGTGTGCTTATATTAAGTGCTATGTTTACACTGATAGTGTACAGTGCTAGGGAGTGGGAGTATATGTGAATGTCCTATCTCAGGGCCTACGTTGTTGTACTCTCTAAGTTACAAAGTATACATTAAAGGAAGGCTTTGAGAAATTTAAATGTTAATTCGTGATCTTCTAATTGACGCAACACTGGGTTCCTTTGATTTAGTAATTGATGATTGCCGATTACTGAACCTGCTGTGTAGAAAAGCTGAAGAGAATGCAGGTTGACAAGCTTCTGTGGTGGGTGTGGGCTCTTGCTTCCAGAGCATCCTTGCTGCACAGATGCTCATTTAGCTGGCTGTATTCTAGTGCTCAGTTGAAGCCCAGATAAGAGCAGTTTTCAGAAGGATCAAGATTTGTAACTTAGTTATAAATCATGGTGTAGGTTTTATTTTTATTCATTAATTTATTTGTGCCTTTCTGTGTTATCTCTGACTAGCCAGGAAACTGCTATGTAGCCCAGTCTGACCTTGAACCTACAGCAGTTCTTCTATCTGTCTCCTGAGCTCTGAGATCATATTGTCAATTTAAAATTGAAAATCAATTTATACTAATAGTTGACTAATTGTAATCTGCTCTTTTTCTAAACATCTTGTTTTGATTTCAAACATAAATACTTTAATGAAACTCACCTTTTTTCTCTTGTGTCTTTACTAATTCCCCATCCCCACCCTCCAACAGAGAAGACAGAGAGGCACGATTTCTAGCCAGTAAAATGGGAATCATTGCGACATTCCGCTCATGGGCAGGTAGGTTCTATATGTTGCTCAGTGCCATCAAAGAATAGACCTTACTTGGTTTTTCAAATGTTTAATTGTTGTAGCATCTAATTTAAATACAAATGTAGTTTTATGTTTATGGTATTATAACCAAGGAGATTTACACAAAATGATTAAAACACAGTGAAGAAAGTTTATAATAAGTAGGATTCTGTATATACACATTCATTATACTTGCAAGACTGCTATTGATTACCTGGACATTTTAAGAAAAATCCAGCATGATTTACATTCCTGAAGAAGACTCCCAAAGTAAAAGACAAAACTCGTGTATCATGTATTGCTGAAGCTTCTTACTTAAAATTGTTTAGTAATGTCATAAGTAGTAGGTGTGTTAGGCAGGGTGTTAGGAGTCTCAAACATTGTTGTTACTTGTTTTGAATCCAGGGCTTTGTGCCTGAGAAGCAAGAGCTCTATTCCTGAGCCTCATAGCCAGCTCACCAGAGTTCTTTAATATAGGGTTTATATATGTTTCCTCATTCTCTGAAGTAAAAAATATTTTTCATAAAGTGATATGGCCATTGACTTACTTTCTGGCAATGATTACCTTCTTAGGTTCACAGTATGCAAAGAGAGCTTGTAAAGGAACGTCAGCATAAGCAGAACAAAGAAACTTCCTTTAATACTGCTGTGTACTTAAGTAACCCTACCTTACAAATTTCTTTTCTATACAAATGTTTATCCTTAGCCACTGGGCTTTTGCTAGTGTGTCCAGTGTGCTTCTGCCATCTTAGTACCTTGGTGAAAACCTTGCCTTATCTGTTGTGCTTACCTTCATGGACAGCTGAAAGGTTGTGTGTGAATGTAAGAGTAAATAATAGTATTTTTCATACTTATTCTAATTTATTTTTTATTTCCAAAACTAAATGCTAACAAGTATGTGATTTATTTTAAAATTAAGATTTATGTAGTTTTTACTTCTGGAAGCTGAAATGTTCAAGAACGTGGCATTAAGCTCATGTGGCG
Source organism: Bramus lutescens (assembly GCA_001685075.1). NCBI lineage: Eukaryota > Metazoa > Chordata > Mammalia > Rodentia > Cricetidae > Bramus > Bramus lutescens. The sequence continues at coordinate 93,135 of LOEQ01004023.1, forward strand.
AAAATGACAGACTACAAACTCCAGACTTTGCTCTTGTGGAGTTAGTTTGGGAATTTGTTACGATGACCTCATCTAATCCCCAGTCACCTCTCAGAAACCATCAGTGTGCATTTGGGGACTGGGTTTCTGGCATGTGATCATTGAGGTCCCTCAAGGCTGAAAGTATAGAGCAGTGCATCCTAGCCCCCAGGTCCTCTTTTAACAGACACAGCTTAGGTCCTCCTACTAAGGAGGATGGTGTTTTCTGTCATTAAATGTCCTCTGTTATCTCTCAGCTTAACCGCTGTCAGAGCTGTTTTTGTTTTTACGAAACATATTGATTGCACTGTGCTTTAACTACCAAGATAACTGCTCACTCCTCGACCTTCCTTCTAGACTGTGGTTGTCAGTCTCTGTTTAAAATTCACCTCATACATTCTTACTAAGTGACTTTCTCCCAATGCTCTTATATATTGACTTGTGACTAGAAACTTAAAAATTAGATGCTTTCTGCCTTTTGTTGAACAATGAAAATAGTAGCATTTCAAGTTACAACCTTCAAAATATTTTTCTAACAGAAGTATTTTCCTAAATAGTGTTTAGATTCTCTGGCAGTGTTTATGAATTTAATAAAGTTCTGCAGTGTTAACATGATGACAGGTTTCAAGTTCCACATAACTGATGGGATGGTAACTTCAGCAGCACAGATTTTCCCCAAGTGTCAACAGCCTTTCTCCTGTGTTAAGCAGAAAAGAAGGTTTATACCCCTTATCATAATCCCTGGCTTCTCAAGGTATGAGAAGTGCTCTTCAAGAACTTAAGCACTTAATTCTGCTTACTGTGTTTAACTTGAACTTTGTTTCTAAGTCTAAAGAGAAATTATAACTTATTCATACAGACAGACATACAAATCAAACATCCTTAATATGAAATCTAAATTGCTTCAATAGCTGAGATTTTTTTTGAGTTGTGACATAAATAGAAAATTTTTGCGTGTGACCTCATGTGATTAGTTACAGTTAACACAAGAATATTTGTCTTCAAAATATGTATATAAAGTATATATAAAGCATAAATGACTTTATGTTGGGTCCATACCTGAGTTATCCCATGACAAACGTGCGGGTATTCTGAAGTTTGAAAGAAAAAAATCAGAATTTGAAACATACATGGTTCTAAGGATTTTTGTTAATGGTTCCTTGGCCACTGTAGTGGTGACAGAGAGCTTTAGAGTCCTGTGTGACTACCCTAACATTTTAATATAAAACATTTGGAAAAATTTTGAAAACTGCTGTGGTTAGCATGTATTCCTACTGTGTAGATTTTGTATCTGTCTCCACTATCTGCTTGTCTGTCTGTCCCTGTGTGTCTCCATCATTCCATCTAAGTTTCTATTATGTACTGTGAAGAAGCTTGCAGATGCCAGCGTTGTTTAGTCCTGGAAAAGGTGCGCATGCACACTCGTGGTTAGCTGCTCAGTACAAATGTTCTGTTGTGCACTGCCATCAGCCTGTGTAAATTCAGTTGCTCTGCATCCTTTTCAGTGTTTGCTGTTGTAGTCTCCAGTGTTAACTATTTTAGTGTAGTGGTCTCTCTGATACAATTTGCATTTCATGAAAATTAATGATACTGACTGAGCATTTTATTTTATGCTTGCTAATCACCTATTTACATATCTTTTATGACATAAAATTTTAGTATGTTCAAAATTCTGCAACTTAAACTCTTTGATCCGTGAATTTTATTTAGAGTATGTTACTTATTTTCATATATACATTCAACTGATTTTAGAAATATATTTGACAAATGTCATATGGGTTTGTTTTTTTTTTTCCTGTAGTCTGAGGAGTATTCGATAGGGAAAATACTGTTGTTTTTCTCTCTCGTGTTCTTACTTCCAGACAGATATTCATGTATATACTTTGGCATTCATCAGTTTCTAGGTATGAAATAGAAATTGATGAGGAATTTAGGTGATTAACTTAATGACAATTTCCAATCTGTGGGGATTGTCAGAAAATACATGGTATCCTTCAGCTAGATGATATCAATTCTAATAGTCAAGTAGTATAATTTAACTTGGAAGATAATCACAGATTTTATATCATGATATATTATTGTTGAATTTTTAACTTTTATCCTCCTTAGGTATTATTAATTTATGTAAACCTGGGAACTCTGGGATCCAGTCCCTAATTGGAGTACTTTGCATACCAAATATGGAAATAAGGGTAAGTAACAGTTACTGTAATTCTTACATGCCTGGACTCTTAAAAGTTACATTAGCGACTGAAAAGAAGGCTACTTATTAAGAGTGAACTGTGTCCTGCTCTTGTGGAAGATTCAGGCTGGGCTTCCAGCACACCTGTCATAGCTACCTGTAATTGCAGTTCCACTAAAGTCTAATGCCACTGGTCTCTACAGTCATCTGCACTCACCTCAAGCTGGTAACTTTTAGTTTAGAGCATTGTCCAGCACATGACTACGTAATAGTAATATATGGATCATTTAAAATACTGTTGGGAGTGATGATTCTATTAAAACTTGAGTTAAATTGTTAAAACAGTGCAAGTGAAACAGAAAAACATTTTTATTTTAAAAGAATCAAACCTAGAAATATATATAACAAAAAGTAGATGTATGTTTATGTGGTCATGCTTTGTAATTTATATATTTTTGATACCATTGTTACCATGTTTTTATTTCCAAGATGATGATTGTCACTAAAACTTAAGTTATTTATGTCTTGATTTATTAGATATTTTCATAAATGGTTATAATTAAGACCTTTATAGTAAGTAGCTAAAAACAAATTGAATGTAGAGGGGAAAAAAATACATTAACTCTTAAGTTCTCTTTTCCCTTAAATGTTTTTGTTTTAATTTTGTTTCTCTGTTTAACCTCCTAGTTGGTTTTCTTTAAATGAACCATACCTGTAGCTGAACAAGCTTGTGAGCAAACCTTGGCTAGGCACTCCTTGCTTACAATGTGAAATAAAATGCACTAGGCCGTGGAAGTGGGAGGTGTGCTTATAAACGAACACACCTCAAGCAAGGAGCAAAAGGAGCAACTTTGTTGACCCTTTTTTGGTGTTGGGAATCAAACCTTGGGACATTGTAGGCAAGTAGTTTGCCACTGAGCACACCCCTGCTCATCCACTGACTTCCATCCCTGGGCATAGAAAGAACTGAAATCTGTTTTCAGATTTGCACAATGGTGATAAGGAAACACTTTCTTGGAAAAAAATTGACATATTAAATATTTAGTAATTTTCCCTTCCCTAATATAATCTTGATAGAACGTGATAGGTATGTTTTTATAAATTTTGTCATTCTTTAAACATGATCTTTTAAAAAGTCATTAAAAACTTTTGTAGAAATAAATGAACTGTATTTGCTCTTCTAGCGAGGTCTGCTTGAAGTGCTCTATGATATATTTCGTCTCCCTCTACCTGTTGTGACAGATGAGTTCATAGAAGCCCTGCTCAGTGTAGGTGAGTACTAACACCTGCACTGGGATCTGTTGCTTATGGGAACTTTTAAATGGCTTGATGGAAATTAATGACAAAATGGTGAAATACTAATTTGAACATCACTTTCTCTTCTTTCGGGAAGTTAGACATTATCTGACTCAAAGTTACAGCTGCAATGCTATGTGTGTTGCATGTGAGTGTACAGATATGCTCACTCCATATGGGGCTTCTTCTTCTGTCACTCCCTTATTGTTTTGAGATAGAGTCTCAGTGAACCAAGGCCTGATTGTTTGAGCTAGTCTGGCTGGCCCTTGAGCTCTCCAGATCTGCCTGTCTCCACTCCCATATGCCACTGTCACAGGCACACACACTACTTGACAAGCATGAACATTATAGAAGTGTCCACATAACAGGCCCAAGTAACCACCCCTTTGCCAGTCATGATAGTCTGTACCACTCCACAAGCAGATTATTTTTAAAACCCCTTTGAAGTTTTCTGTAGCCTGGATAGCTGATAGTCCAACACTTATCTTACTCACTGTTAAATAATCTGGTAACTACCTATTTTAACTCTTTTAGATCCAGGAAGGTTCCAGGACAGTTGGAGGCTTTCAGATGGCTTTGTGGCAGCTGAGGCAAAAACTATTCTTCCCCATCGTGCTAGATCCAGGTAGAATATAGATATAAAAATGATTCATTTAATTACCATTACTGTTTTTATGTTATGTAGAACATGTAAATTTTTTATGTGCTTTTATTTCTAGACCAGACCTCATGGACAATTACTTGGCACTGATACTTTCTGCATTTATTCGTAATGGACTTTTAGAGGTAATGTTTCGACACCTTTATTCTGTCCATTATCAAAATTCGTTAGAGTGAGAAACAGATCTGATGCAGAAATGTGTCTGTATGTACCATTGTGCAGCAATGATGCTTTCTTCTTGCCATCATAGGGCTTGGTTGAAGTGATAACAAACAGTGATGACCACATCTCAGTTAGAGCGACCATCCTTTTAGGAGAGCTCTTGCATATGGTAAGTATCATGACCTCTGGTTATGTGGTTAAAATGTGTAGGATTTTAAATGATAAAACTGGTTAACTGGATGGCATTACTTTATGATAGCTCAGACAGTACATTTTACTTTTGCCAAAGCCCTTGATTCCTGATAGAGATGTTCTATGTCTATATTAACTGGTTTTATAAATGTAACAAGTACTGAATGTTGATTTTTTTCTTTAACCTCTTTTAATGTTGATATTTTGATCCTGTAAATAAATCTTGATTGCATTCAGAAAGGCATCCTAACTGAAGAAAGCAAGAAATAAAAAATACCAAAACCATGAATTTTATGTCTGCTAGGAATGTAATCCATACATTGTAGTGACTTATTGACCTTCAGAAAGTTTAGTGAAAAAGTTTTAAATATAATACCTGAATATCACTGATGTCCATAAATTAATACTTTTAGGTTTAAAGAATGAGATTCTTAGAGGCCTCAGCTAGGCCTCCTTGATTTTTTTTCTGACTTTTACTAACTACCAGAAACTAGAGGCTGTGAGCACTTTTTTATACTCTTAGTAAACTGAATAGGGGAAGAATTGTGCATTATAAAGATTTGTACTTGTAGGTCACTACCAACTGATAAAATACTAAATAAAAATCACTTTGGACTTGATTAGGAAGAAGTGATTATTTTGATAGACCTTTTCATATTCATCATGGCTTGCTTTTATTGGCAGAATTATTTTTTGTTTGTTTTTGTTTTCTTAAATGTTTCTGGCTGGGTGTGATACCTGGTCTTGATCTTAATTGCAGCACTCAGAAAGCAGAGGCATATGGATCCCTGAGTTTGAGGCCAACCTGGTCTATATAGTGAATATCAGTGAATGTCAAAACAGCCAGGGCTACATAATAGACACTGTCTCCAAAACCAAAAATGTGTGTGTTTCCTCCTTTCTTCCCCCAACTCTTTTTTTCCCCCACATAGTAACTGAGCTGTATATGTAAAGGATTAAGCATTATATAAAATCTGTCTTCTTATCAATGACTTAGTCACTTTCTCTGATCTCATTGACCTATCTGTGAAAACACTAAGCAGTACTGCAAATTCTCAAGTTAGATAAGCTGTATGTTAGGTCTCAAGGTACCATTTCCTATAAAGATATTAGTATTCATTTCTTCTATATAGAGGAATCTTTTTATATGAATTTAATATTTTCCCTCAAGTCTCAGAATTCTGTGATTCTCATGAAATATAAAAGGTGACCAGACTGAAGGATAACAATATTAGTTACATTTACTATTTTTATCATATCTTATTTACATTTAATAAATGTACTTATTCATAGGAAACTGATTGGGTAGTAGAATTTTGCCTGACACCAGGAGATAATGTTTCTGTTTAAAGAGTTGCTATATGGGATCAGCATGTTCTGAGAAGTACTTCTGTACTTTTCTCAAATATGATGCTTTGCTACATAATTCTTTAGGTCATTTAAAATTCTCATTGTTTTAAAAATATTTTAAATTGTGTGTGTATGTTTGTGTGTGTGACACATGTGTGCATGCAATTGTGCTATGGTACATTGGGGATCAGTACAGCTTTGGAGAGGGGTTGGTTCGTCCTTTCTACCATGTGGGTCCTAGGATCAATCTCAGGTTCTCAAATTCTGTCCTGTGAAGCCATCTCACTGGCTCCAACCTATCATTCTTTTTTTNGTCCAAAGAGCAGTCAGGATTCCCTGCCCTGTGGGAAGTCCAAGGTCCTCCCCTGTCCATCATTCTTAATGGAATTGGATGGGATTAAAAATTCTAAGTATGTGTGGGTGAAAAATAAGTTAATTTCATGAAAATCCTTGAGTTTTATTAGTCTTATATACCATAATATGTCTGTAAGTAACTGTATTTGTTTCTAAAATCTCACCTAGGCAAACACAATTCTTCCTCATTCACATAGCCATCATTTGCACTGCTTGCCAACCCTTATGAATATGGCTGCATCCTTTGATATTCCCAAGGAAAAGAGACTGTAAGTATTAGAGCCCTAGCAAAGTATGCTTAACATATTTAGTATCTTCCTAGATAATCTTCTCTTTAAACACAGAGAGAAAACAAGCAGTATGGAAAGCTTGTGCTTGGGAATTACCTTTGAAAACCTCAAGGAAGGAAAGTTACAATTCTCAAAATATTTATTAATTTTATTTGAGACTACATAGGTTAGTAAATGATAAATTGACCTATTTCCTTCCATGTTTCTGAACAAAGATGCAGGCTTTACTGTATGACTTATGAGGGTTTTTTTGGTTGTTGCTTTAATTTGCTTTTATGATCTGGAAAAAGTTAGTATATGTCAAGCACATTTTCCCCTGCTAATGTAAATAAAATGCAATTCACTAGCTCTCTGGTGCTCTGAACTTTTCTTTAAAATTCTTCAGAAGTTTAATTAGCTTTAGTAAAACAAATGTTTATAAATGGGCCTATCAATAAATATCAATTATTTGCTTTAATTTTGCCAATAAATTGGCAATAAAAATTATGCTTAAAATAACAGTAATAGTAGTACTCCTAAGTTTTTATTTATTTTATTTTTTAGCTCCCTAACTTCTCTTTACTAACAGATTAAGTATTTGCCAATCTGACTGCATCCTAAAAGTTTTAGACTCTTGTTTATCAAAAGTTCTAAGGTTGAGACTTGGTTGCTGCCAAATTCCTCAAAATTTTTTTTTTTACATATAACAAAGAAGTAATTAAATAACTTTAACGGATTCTAATTATGGTTATCAGTCAATGCCGAAGATAGAGATGAGACAATTCAGTTGGTACTAGGATCATTGATTATATTAATGGACAATGAAGTTTTATTGCAACTTCCTATAAATAAAAATCAGTTTCAAGCAGAACAATTGTGAAAAACAAAGCTTTAAAATGTGAATAAGAAAACTGGGTTATTGACTTTCTGTAACTGCCTTGAGTATGTGTTTGGGGTGGTGCACTTGATAAGTATGTAGAAGCCAGGTGTTTCCCTTTCTCATTCTCCACCATACTTGATAAGACAGGATCTCTCTCATGGAATTAGGAGCTCACCTTCTGGCTAGGCTGGCTAAGTAGCCACTGTTTCTTAGGACCTGGGATCTGCTTGTCCTCACCTCAGACTCTAAAGTTACAGGTGCATACTGCAGTGCAATCCTTTTTGTGGGTACTAGGGTTCCAGAATCAGGTACCCTAATGCTTGCAAAGCGAATGCCTTGTTCATTGAATCATCTCATCAGTACTGCATAAGGAATTCTTAAAACCAATACACAAAATGGGCCTATCACCTTAGAAGGAAAGATTAGTAAGTGAAAGTTTGAACCAAAAATGGGTTTTTCTTTATGTGAGTCAGCAGTGTTGATCTGTTCTTATGCTCTCATGCGTCAGTAAATGTTTCAGTTTGCTTAGTAATCACTATCCTTGAATTTATGTAAGTTTAAATAACTTAGCAGCCATTACTTTAAAAGTATGCTAGCCTTGCTGCAGTATTGATTTTTCTTTCCTCATTAGCCGAGCCAGTGCAGCCCTGAACTGTTTAAAACGCTTCCATGAAATGAAGAAGCGAGGACCTAAGCCTTATAGCCTTCATTTAGATCACATCGTTCAGAAAGCAATTGCAACACACCAGAAACGGGATCAATATCTTCGAGTTCAGAAAGATATATTTGTTCTTAAGGTACTGGCATGAATGTTACTTTAGTTTCCTAATTCTCAACAACTGGATTATAGTGTACTTATACATGTTTGGGTTTTCAATTTCATTCAAGCGTATGGGTTTTGAAATTACTAGTTTTACATTGAAGAGGGACCCTGGAGCTGGGTTTAGTCTATGTGAGGGTAGAGTATGTGTTGCGGATGTCTGTGTGAGGCCGGAGGACAACAGTGTGCTGTTTCTCAAGGCACCATGTACCTTGAGTTGTTTGTTTTTGAGACAGGATCTCTCATTAACCAAAAACTTACTGCGTAGGCTAGGAGGCTGGGCTGGCCAGCAGATACAGATTCCCCTTGCATCTTCTTCCATAGTGCAGCGATGTCAAGTGTGTGTCACCAGTCTAAGCATGTGTAGGTTCTGCTGATTGAACTCAGGTGCCCTTGCTTTTAAGGCAAGCCCTTTATTAACTGAAACTTCTACCTGCCCTAGTTTTTTAGGATTTTTATTAGCTTTTTGAAAATTATTTTTGAAGATCATTAATGATACCCCCTTCATTTTTAAAATTAGAAATCAGTTTTCTGATGTGAGCATAGATTGTTTAATTGACCTTATTACTGTCTGTTAATTTTAGGATACAGAGGAAGCTCTTTTAATAAACCTTAGGGATAGCCAAGTCCTTCAACATAAAGAAAATCTTGAATGGAATTGGAATCTCATTGGGACCATTCTTAAGGTATGATAGAGTATTTTCTGGAGATTGCTAAACTGTTTTCATTTTATTACTATAATTTATTATAGTTATATGCTTAGGAATTGCCAAATATACATTTCTAATGTAAGATACCATGTTTTTCTAGTGGCCAAATGTAAATCTAAGAAACTATAAAGATGAACAGTTGCACAGGTATGTAAAAACTATCGTGCATTTAAATTTAAAGAACTTAAATTTATATTATGGTTAATTCCCGCTGAAAGTAATCATTGATATTTTTAAAAGATGCATCCATTTTATGTGCAGTCTTGTAATCAGAATGCACTAGCTAATTTTCTTGGTATTTATATTCTTCCAGTTTTGATCTTTATGATAAGTTACTTTAGGGTAGTATTATCTAGGTCATGGTTCTAATCCTGACACAAGGACAACATTAAGAAATGGCATCCATTTTTATTGGAGCACTTGTGCTTGCACACAAGTCATCTTCTGAGAGCTGTCTCTTCCTACCAGTGCTTATCTACACTGTAAAGCGTGCTGATGTCATAGCACATGCAGCATGTGAAGCTGCTATACTGTAAAGCATGCTGACTTTATGACATAGCGTATGAAGTTGCTACAGTGTAAAGCATGCGGACTTCATGGCACATGAAACTGCTCTCTACTGCACCTGTGTGCTCTTACTCATGCATGACTATAAGCCGACACTGTTACCAATCTCTTTGGATAAAAAGGCCTTACTTTATCTAGAGAAGTCCATATCGTTACCATTTCTTACATTATATTCATATTTAATGATATGTGACTTAATGTTTATATCAGGTTTTGAGAAATATATAGAATAGGCAAGTTACAGTGACATGAAGAAGCATAGTACTCTTGATATTCTTTAAGAATAAAACAATATAATAAATTTGTTTTGTAACTCCTGTGCATAGCTGCTTCTTCAGGTTACACTGTAGTGCATGAACTTAAGGTGAACTATAATAAGTGATCACAGCATTGAAAGGTGTTGGAATATATTCATAAATTCAGTTAAGTTGGTGTCTGTAAGAGGCTTCCTTGTATCTCTCCAGCCTTCCAGTCTAGATGTGTTATTTCAGTTTTGTTGTTGGGGATGTGGTGGCTGTTTTTAGTTTTGTTCCTTTGGTTTTTTGAGGCATGATCTTGCTATGTAGCCGAGGCTAACCTGAAACCCACTATGTGGCCTGTCCTGGCTGCTTTCAGCTACTCTCTTTCTGCCTTTAACTCCAGAGTGCTGAGGGTTTTAATGTAGCCCATGCCTGGTCAAGACTGCTCTTTCCCTACCAGGTCTCATGGAAACTTCCTGTTCGACCGACACTGTTCCCAATGATATCTTATTTAAATGTGAAATGTACCAAGGTGCTTAGTAAGTTTCCTAAACTGTGCTCAAGGTTCTTTAATAATTGTGGTTTCCTGCTTTGCTGCTAATTTCATCTTGATTTTAGGTTCGTGCGTAGACTTCTTTATTTTTACAAGCCCAGCAGTAAGCTGTATGCCAGTCTGGATCTAGACTTTGCCAAGTCCAAACAGCTCACAGTTGTCGGCTGTCAGTTTACAGAGTTTCTTCTTGAGTCTGAAGAGGTAAGCCTTCCAAAGACTTTGACAGAAAATGTTTTTTGTTGAATCTACCCCTTTTTTCTCCTCTACTACTACCCTTAAATATACACTTTCTTTTTTCCTTTCC
>LOEQ01004023.1:128994-140061 GCA_001685075.1 Bramus lutescens
AAACAGTGCTGCTATGAACATAGTTGAGCACATGTCCTTGTGGTATGATTGAGCATTCTTTGCATACATACCCAAAAGTGGTATAGCTGGGTCTTGGGGAAGGTTGTTTCCTAATTTTCTCAGAAATCACCATACTGATATCCAAAGGGGTTGTACCAATTTGCACTCCCACCAGCAATGCAGGAGTGTTCCCTTTACCCCGCATCCTCTCCAGCATAAGTTGTCATCATTGTTTTTATTCTTGGCCATTCTTAGAGGTGTAAGATGGAATCTCAGTTGTTTTGTTTTGTATTTCTCTGATGACTAAGGATGTTGAACATTTCCTTAAGTGTCTTTCAGCCATTTTAGATTCCTCTGTTGAGAGTTCTCTGTTTAGATCTCTACTCCATTTTTTTTATTGGATTATTTGTTCTTTTGATGACCCCTAGGGATTTTTTGAATGTATTGTTTTTATTTGTTCACGTGTTTGTATATCTTGTATGCACATGTGTGCCAGTATACATGTGCCACAGGACCCACTTGAAGATCAGAGGACAACTAATTGGAGTCAGTTTTCTCCTTCCACCCTGTGGGTCCTGAGGTCAAACTCAGGTAGTATGACTTAGCAGCAAGCACCTTTTTAACCCATTGAATCATAAAGCTGGTCCATGCCCAGGACATTTTTAAACCCAAAAACCTTTTTCACTTAGATGTTAGGTTGACTTTAAAATCCCACCGTGGGGCTCTTAGCAGTACACAGAGAGAAAAACAAGAAGGGGAAATAAAATAGGAAGAGGTCTGAAATGACTTTAGACTTTTCATTGCATTTACTGCTGGGTGAGGCATTCAGGTAGAGGTAGAAAGGATGGGAGAAAAGAAGGTAATAAGGTATGTTCTACATATTTGCTTGAAATTTAATGGCATATTCCTACATTGGTACTGAGGGGAAAAAAACCTCTGGAATATAGCAGGTTCACTTGTGTAAACACTCATTATCTTAGCAGTCTAGATTTACTTCAGAAATCTTCATGAAATAAATTGAGAACTGGAAAGGAGTTCTCTTAGAGTGTGCAGTCCTAGCACAGGATTGGAGCTCTAATCGAAATGCTTTTACCTTCAGACCTTCAAGATATTCCGTATTCTGATTGGTGTGAGCAGACAATCCACAATCCCTTAGAATTGGTTCCCTCCAAGTTCTCAGGGATTTCTGGGTGCAGTGATGGTGCGTCTCAAGAAGGCTCAGCCAGTAGCACCAAAAGCACAGAGCTGCTACTGGGTAAGTCTGCATCCTTAATAAAACTGTATTCAGTTGATTTTGCTTGTTAGCAAATGTACTGTAATTTAGAGTTGTCTCTGTGGTGATATTTCATTTGTATTTTAATAAATAAAGCTTGCCTGAAATTCAGAGTAAAACAGCCGTACTGGTCAGCCTTCAGACCAGGCAGTGGTGACACCTTAATAGCCACATTAGTTTGTCATAGAAATCAGGCAATAGTGGTGCACGCCCTTAATCCCAGAACTAAAGAGGAATATAAAATGGGAGGAGACAGCTCTCAGACATAATCTCCTTCTGAGATTCCTGGAGGTACCATTTCGGACTGAGGTAGAGGTAGGAACTAGTGGCTGGCTGGTTGAACCCCAGTTTTTGTCTCTGGATTTTTATTAATTGTGCTACATGTTTGAGAGCTACGACACAGGTCAATGTTAGCTAGACATTTAGCAGACTCTTCAGTACTGCACCTGTGTCAGCCATTTACAGGTTCTAGATCATTGGCAAAGTATGTGCACTTGATTCCAGTTTTAGTTGCTTATGTAGTTTGAAAACAAATACCATGAACTGTAATCATTCTGCGTTGTGGTATGATGACTGACCTTACACTGCCATCTTCATTTCAGGTGTGAAAACCATTCCAGATGACACACCAATGTGCCGTATCCTGCTTCGTAAAGAAGTGCTAAGATTAGTTGTCAATTTGAGCAGCTCGGTTTCTACCAAGTGTCATGAAACAGGGCTTTTGACGTGAGTACTGCATGAAGGCTGGCAGTTAGTTCTACTTTGTCAATTGCAGAAAAACACTTGGGTTGCTTAGAGTTGCACAACAGTCACGAGCTGAGGGACTTCGCAGTGCTGCCTCAGCCTGCAGAACAGGTTCAAGAGCAGAGTGGACTCCACCTAGACTTTCAAACAAGTCTGCAAAAATGGAAAACTATCTAAAAGCCAGGCCACTTTTGTCTCTTTTTTTAGTCTTGGTAAAATTTGGGGGGGGGTTCAATAAATAATTATTTATATTAAATGTATAAAACTTTTAAATCCCTAAATTCCAGTTTCTGGTATAATTATTGGTGACTGTAACTTGAATACAAAAACAAGCTTTTTAGAATTCTCAATCATTTTTCAAGAAAGTGAAGACCTAATTGTTTGAGAAGCAAACTTAAGTTATAAACTGGTGGGGTTTCCTAATTATTTTTCTTTTCCTTCTTTTAAGAGAAAAATGTAGAATTTTTAAAATTGTTTTTCTAAGTCAGAGCAGCCTGATAAATGAAAAAATGATTTTTAGCAAATCATCTTTATTTGCACTATTTAAAGTAGTGGTTCTCAAAAGAAGTATTTAATAGAAGTAATTTGTAATAAGCTAGGTATAATGGCATATACCTTTAGTGCTGGCACTTGGGTAGGAGGATCTGAAATGCTAGGGACATGGAATCATTTTCAAAGCTGGCCTGGACTACATGAAACTCTGTAGCAAAAAGGGAAAAAGAGCGAGACAGACAAACCTACTTACTATTCTTTTATTATTAATCTACCACTCCTAACATTCCATCTAATCAATATCTGATGAAAAAAGTTAGCAGAAAGTATCATTGTTGAGGGTTAAATGAATAAATTTTGGTTATAATATTTATCATAACATTGTCTCTCTTTTCATTTTAGAATTAAAGAGAAGTATCCTCAAACATTTGATGACATATGCCTTTATTCTGAAGTTTCTCATTTGTTATCACACTGCACATTTAGACTTCCGTGCCGGAGGTTCATACAAGAGTTATTTCAGGACGTACAATTTTTACAAGTAAGTGAGACTATGTTTCTAAAATTTGTCTCCCAGAATTATTCCATACTTGAAGTAAACTGAAAGAGTATATCTACATTATATGCATTTTTATAAAAAAAAAAGTTGTTTGTCACTTTTTCCTAGATGCATGAAGAAGCAGAGGCTGTGTTGGCAATTCCACTAAAACAACCTGTAGTTGACGAATCTGCCGAATCCTGACCTCATATTTATGAAGTTTATAGCTAGATACTATATATTTATCCATACTTGCGGATTTCCTAAAGGCCTCACAAGACACTGACTGACTGTCAGTGAGACAGAGTATCTTCTGATGCTGTCCTAGCAGTCATTGGTACAGAACAGTTGCAACTGCTGACGTCCCTAACCAAGCCGACTTCCTCTTCTCTTTGGGGTCCTTCTTGGGGTTCGTGACTCAGTACCACAGTTTTAATTTAGTTGCCACCATATTCAAGGGCCAAGCACTGAATAGCTACATAGGTTTTCTATTTTTTTATTTTAAAAGCATATTGGCAGTGGAATAAAAGCAGGACATGAAGAAGCACCCTCCACACAGTTATTTCTGACTGCTTTTTAGTTAAGGGTGAATAAAAAGATGCCTTGTTTGTTAACTAATTTGTGGAAGTCAGGAGTCACTGTCTCTGAGGCTGCGTCCTGTTATCGCATAGGCTGTGCTGTAACTGACGGTATCAGAGGGTATTCGTTGGCCCTTCTACATTTCCTTAATGTTTGTAACACTACTTCAGAGGTTTCTGACCTCGGAGCAGAAGAAGAGCCTCAACAATTGGAACTTAAAAGTTATTTTATGTTGCTAAATGCATAAAGATGCTCCTTTGTTTTCCATCTCTTCAGGTTTGTTGTAGTATGTTGTTAAAGATTACTTGTATTAATTAAGGTTTTTCACTACAGTTGTTGATTAAAGTAAATAGTTCAATTGAAAAACTTCCCATAGTCCCATCTCCAGTATGCAAATAAATAAATAAATGGATGGATGGATCCCCAGTGGACCTCCATGCTAATCAGCTCCTCTCATCACCACTTTAAACAGATTGAGCAAGTGTTAGTAGTCTGGACCCAAAGCAAAGGAAAGCATTAAATGATACTTCTGATCTTTTAAAGAAAAAACAAGTTTGCCTGAAATTTATACATTCCATTTAAAAAAGAAGAGCCATATCTAAAAAGCATTATGCATCGTTGACACACATTAAGATTAAAAATTGTGGTGAAAAGCCTTAATTACTAAATTTTACAGCAGCGATAATACAATTTTTGTTAGTGTTCTTGTTTTGCACAAAATAATGGCAGTTATAGGCGAACTGAAGAATGCAATCATTGCCTTTATCACATTTGTGAAGTTGATGAAGGCAAGGTTTTGTCTGTCTAATTTGTGTATGTATAAAGATATTTGAAAATCTTTACATAAACATATATGCAAATTTGTACATAAAGTAGCATGAACATCATTACTAGAATGCTTGTAAGTAAAAGGGTTATCTTTTTCTTGAAATCATATATATAGAACAAGAACATCCAGCTGGACTGACTAGGACCCTTTTGTAATTCCTTTGTGTAGCCCATTTTCACAGTTACACATCAGCTTTAACACCGCCATAGCCATCAGTCCCTATTTTCCCATGTTGCACACCCTTTTCCTAATGGGCTTGTTTGCGAGATCTCTGTAGAGTAGCCTGTGAACTAGGACACAACTCACAGAGGCTTTCTTTTTTAACTGGCACTGAAAGTTCCCACTAGGATGAAGCATTTCATCTCCCCTCCTAACTCCTCTTTGACTGCACTTCAGCAAGTTGTTCGTACATGCACTGTGTAGCAACTTCATGATGATAAAGCAGACAAGGGCTCTAAACTGCTGCTCCTGTTACAACACGGTTCTTCTCATTTGCCCAGAAAATTCAGTGAGAGTAAAACTTTGAGCTTCATCACTGAACCCAAGTGTCTATTTAAATGTCAACAGTACTTCTAAGAGCATTGCCTATCGCCTTGGTCTTTGGTCTTGGATAATGAAACTAACTGCCTTTCCAGAGAACCAAATGTCAGAGATACTAGACCAAATAGTGGTTACAATTCCAAAGGAAGGAATGTAGTCTTACTCATAATGGGATTAACATTTTAGACATTCATTTCAAACACTACCTCAGTTAACATTGAGTATAAAATCTGTGGTTTCATCCCTCTTAAATAACAATTATTATTTTTGTTTGTGTTTCATCACACAAAACTGTCCCCAGCCTTGCACACCTAAGTCAGCCATCCTGAAATTAAGGCTGTGCCTAGTGTTCTAAGCAGGTTCTTTGTTTTGTTGTTTTGACTTTTGACTGTTAATTTGAAAAGATATGTGTATGTATCATCATCTGCCTATAGCACTTACTTTTGGAAGATATCAGAGTTTTGTGATTATCAGTATATTTGAGGAAATTATCTATGTTTAAATTTATAGTGCTGTTTGGTTTAAACATGGTTTCACTGAGAGGTATAATACATTTCCTTTAAGTACTTACTTGTATAAAAGTAGACTTTCATGATGAAAACTCCATGCAGTGCCAAGTGATTAGTGTAGGCGTTTAAGACAATTAAATTATAGCAGAAGAAGTTAAGAATGATGTCAATGGTAATAGAAATCATTGGTAAAATTAGCTATAAATGATAGATATTACCAAAATAATGTCAATACAGTAGTTTTTCAAGAGTTTAGAATTAATCTTAGTCATATAAATTTGTACTGTTGGTATTTATCTAATAATTTGGAGGAGTTTGAACAGTTAAGCTGGTTGTAAACTGTGAATTTCTAATTGTAAATTGTCATTTCTAATTGAATTTTTTTTGAAGAACAGATTTCAGCTTCACATACTAACTAAATACTGACAAATAAGAAGAAATTTAGTATTTATAAGGAAATAGGCTCTGAATTTTCTTATCCTTTTTTCTGTTGTGGTTGGGGTATACTGGAGGAGCAAAATGTTCTCCCTAACTTAAGTGTTTCTAATAGAGTAACGAAAAGACATCCCATAAGACAATGATATTGCAAGGCTGTTAGAAAGTGCGTGCCTTCTTGCTATGGTGATGTGGTGAAGTCACTGGGAGGCGTGTCTCCAGCAGACATGTCTTCAGCCGTGCTCCACTCTTGTCCAGTGCTTGAGATGGGTAAAGCAGAATTCCATGTTACCATGGCCGAGTATTCAAAGTGGGATATCGCTGTGTATTTAGATTTGTCTACTGCTATTTATAGACATTTTTATTTCATTCCTTTTTCAGAGGATGCCTTTTATGCCCCATATCAAAGCACAGATCATTAAGCAATAAGAAAATTGTCTGTCATTCAAATTATAATTGCGATTATTCTTGTGTGGTAAGAGTGAGGTGCTAATTTTGTGTGTGAAGAATTTGTGACCACTTTGGAAATATATTTTGGAAGTAAGGTTCTTTTTACCCTTCCTTTAGACTTTTACTTCCATTTTGTCTCAAATTCACAGTCCATGAAAGAAAAGTAGAATTGTTTGAGAGACTTCTAAGAAAAGCTGCTTGCAATGTATATTTGAGATTTTCCTATGTGTGAGTTGGCAAAGGGCTCCATTTTCTCTGTATAGACAGAGTCTGTTGTTCCCATCTTAACTTTGAGAGTTTCACTACACCAAGTCCCACTTCCAGGCGTGCCAGTGAACTCGAGGGCAGTGCTTACAAAGGACACAGAAATCTGCACAGGGTCCCGGGGGGTGGGGGTCTCATTTCTAGTACATTTGTACGACTCACAGAATGTGGGATTTCTCCCCTTTGGAGTATTTTTATAGTTAGGTGGACAGCTCTGCCACAGATGCATGGATTGCACATTTGACTCTATACGACACTTAATATGAAAAGTTATGCCAAAAGGGAAGCATATCCTACAAAAATTTTCCCATTTAACTAGGTTGGTTTAGCACAAAATGCAAAGTCTTGGGGCAGAGAGGGAGTAGTGAAATTTTTTTATGAACAATTATTGAAAAATTGCTCCATTACTGGCCTGTCAGAAACCCTAACATTGCATTGTGAAACAGATGATGTAAATTAAATTAAATTAGCTTTGAAAAGTGGTAAGGGGTGGTAAAGAGAATCTTAGACTCAGTGCTCTCTGACCACATGACCATTTTTATTTAGTAATACGCTGCTACGTTTTTGGAGGTTCTGGTGTTTGTAGGTCACTGAACAGACATTGAAATCTGATTTATATTGTATAACTGTAACATAGAAAGAAAAAGTATTTATATATTTTCCTTAAGAATATTTCATTGAGTTGTATATAATTTAAATAAGATGTGTCCCCAAATGGTTTTGCTCACCTTGATTTTTCGTTGTTGTTGTTGTTGTTGTGGTTTTATTGTTTTTGTATAATTGTACAGTTTATGTTAAGGGCATTAAAGCCTCCTGAAACATAATCTTATCAAAGGGATTCATTGTTAATAAAATGTACTTAAAATTCTTAAACTTGTGGTGGTGTTGCTCTATTTGAAAATGTGTGTCACCTGGGCCTTCCTTGACTTGAATCACATGATACTGATGTTGACAGGTATGATTTCCAGAGAATGAGGCTTTTTGATCCCTAAATGGGGATGGTCTTGTCCTGTGAAAAGGGGCTGCTCCCAATTTTAAAGTAATTGTTTTCCTTGGTATTCTTTAGAACTTGATCTGACATAGTTACTTTTTAATTTGAAATCATTATTGTGAAGCTTTGGAAATAGAAATGTCTTTAGCTAGAGC
This sequence comes from Bramus lutescens, assembly GCA_001685075.1. Taxonomy (NCBI): domain Eukaryota; kingdom Metazoa; phylum Chordata; class Mammalia; order Rodentia; family Cricetidae; genus Bramus; species Bramus lutescens. The sequence goes on from LOEQ01004023.1 coordinate 136,794, forward strand.
AGCTTTGGACTTCCTGAGATAGTAAGAAAGTGACATGTAAGTGGACTGGCGCTCAACTGTCCCCACACTGCCCTGATCAGAGGCCAGCCTCTCCTCCCTTGTGGCAGAATAGCACCCTACAGGAAAAGAGCCAGCAGAGAAATTCAGTGTGAAACTCAAAGTTGCCAAAGTATATTCCCCACCTTAAGCAACCTTGTTTCAGATATTTGGCCTGTGGACACCTATGTATGAGTGTGTCACTGTTCTCACCTTATACCGTGTTTTTATCAAAATTGTAAAATGAAAAGTGCCTAATTTGTCATAACTGAATAAGAAAATAATAGTTTGTATTTTTTAAACTTTACCATATGAAAGTATTCAAATAGCTGTAGAGATAACTCAGTGGTTAAGAACACTGGCTCTTTTTTAGAGGACCTGGGTTCAGTTCCCGGCACCCACCTGTAATTTTCTTAGTGCTTATTTGGGGCACTAGGCCAACTTCATACACTTAATATTTCATATTGGAGATAACTCATGATCTTGTTTGCTAATTTTGAAGACTTTTCATGTCTATTTTATCTTTCAGGGTTTAAGAAGCCCTCCATACAGTGTCTTCTAAGCCCTTTGAGACAAAGCAAGCTTAACCAACAGCTCATAGATGCAACTCCAAGTCTAATTCAACTTGGTCATCTTATAAATGCACACTTTGTAAATGATATTAACCATGAGAATCACACACACACTGTACATGGATATGTTTGTATATGTGGAGCCAAGGTCAAATATCTAAATCACCTTTTTTTTTTGAGATGGGGTTTGTTGATGAACTTAGGTCATGATTAAGCTATGGCCGATGAGTTCAGGAATCCTGTCTCACACTCTGCAGGCTGTCTCTCTGCTGATTAATGGCTGTGCAGAAGCATTTAACCCATGCAATCCCATCTATCCTTAGATTTATCTCCTCTGGCCTTCAGAGTCCTTTTCAGAAAGTGCTTCGTAATGCCTATATCTTGAAGTGTTAATGTCTTCCACAGTTCCAGAGTTTCAAATACTAGGTGGGTGTAGCTGTGTAGGTTTGTTTTCGAGCCATCTGCCACATCTCAATAGTCTGTTCATCTCTTCTTGTGCTCATATCATATGATTTTGTTTATGTGACCTTGGAGTATATAATGGTTTATGGTCAGGTATCATAATGTCTCCAGCTAAGAATCGCAATGGATATTCAGTCTTTTTACTTCTATATGAAGTCCCCTTGCCACATAATAAAACACTAAACATACAGAATAAAAAAAATAAGCTGCAAAAGAAAAAGGCCAAGTAACATATAAAGGCAGACATATCACAATTACACCTGACTTCTCAAAAGGAAACTCTGAAAGTCAGAAGGTCCTGGATATACGTTCTGCAGAATTAAGGGTCCTTGGATGCCAGCCCAGACAATACCCAGCAAAGCTTTCAATCACCATAGGCTGAGAAAATAAGGTATTCCATGACAAAACCAGATTTAAGCAATATCAATCCACAAATTGAGCCCTACAGAAAGTACTAGAAGGAAAACTCAAATTCAAAGACACTAGCAAAAACAGTCAGTCTTACACCAGCAAATCCCAAAGAAGGGAAACATGGACACACACATTACCACCAACAACAGCAAAGCCGAAATAACAGGTACTAACAATCACTGGTCATTAATATCCCTTAATATCAACAGTCTAATTCAGCTATAAAAAAGACAGACTTAACAGAATGGATACAAAAACAGGATCCATCCTGCAGCTGCATAGAAGAAACACTTCAACTTCAAAGACATTACCTCAGTTGGGAAAAGATTTTCCAGTCAGATGGAGCTAAGAAACAAGCTGGTTTAACTATCCTAATATCTAATAAAACATACTTCAAACTAAAATTAATCAAAGAGATGAAGAAGGACATTTCATTTTCACAGGAAAAGTCCATCAAGATGAAGTCTCAGTTCTGATCATCTCTGTGCCGAATATAAGGGCACCCACATTTGTAAAAGAAACATTACTAAAGCAAATCACATATCAAACCCCACACAGTAATAGTGGGAGACTTCAGCAACCCACTCTCACCACTGGGCAGGTCGTCAGACAGAAACTTAACAGAGAAATAAAGCAACTAATTGAAATTGTGACTCAAATGGATGTAACACATCTATAGAACATTCCACCTAAACACAATAGAATATACCTTTTTTTCAGCACCTCATGGAACCTTCTTAAAAATTGACCACATACTCAGTAACAAAGCAAACATCAATAGATTAAAAAAAATTGGAATAACCACCTATATCTTATTAGATCACCATGGCTTAAAGTTAGAATTCAAGAACAACGCTAATTGCAGAAAACCCACAAACTCATCGAAATTGAACAGTGCTCAATTGAATCTCCCCTGGGTCAAGAAAAAAATTAATGACTTCCTAGAATTCAATGAAAATGAATACACAGCATAACCAAACTTATGGGTCACTTTGAAAACAGTGCTAAGAGGACAGTTCATAGCACTAAGTGCCTACATAAAGAACTTGAAATCTCACACTAGCAACTTAACAGCACACTTGAAAGCTCTAGAACAAAAGAAGCAAACATCTAGGAGGACTAGATGCCAGAAGATAATATGACAGCTGAAATTAATAAAATAGAAATAAAGCAATACAAACAATGAGGCAACAAGTTGGTTCTTTGAGAAAATCAACAAGATAGGCAAACCCTTATCCAAACTAACCAAAAGGCAGAGAAAGAAGATGCAAATTAACAAAATCAGAAATGAAAAGGGGAACATAACCATAGACACTGAAGAAATACAGAGAATTATTAGGTCATACTTCAAAAACCTGTACTCCACAAAATTGGAAAATTTAAATGAAATGGACAATTATCTAGATAAGTACCACATACCAAAATTAAATCAAGAACAGATAAACAATTTAAATAAACCTATAACCACTAAGGAAATAGAAGCAGTCATCAAAAGTTTCCCAACCAAAAGAAGCCTAGAGCTAGATGGTCTCAGTGCAGAATTCTACTAGAATTTCAAAAAAGAGCTAATGCCAATACTCCTTAAATTGTTCCACACAATAGAAACAGAAGGGACATTGCCAAACTCTTTTTACGAGGCAACAGTTACCCTGGTACCCAAACTACACAAAGATGCAACTAAGAAAGAGGATTACAGACCAATCTCCTTCATGAACATTGATGCAAAATTACTCAATAAAATACTGACAAATGGGCTGGAGAGATGGCTCAGCGGTTAAGAACACTGC
>LOEQ01004024.1:3356-14271 GCA_001685075.1 Bramus lutescens
CTCCCAAGTGCTGTGATTAAAGGCATGTGCCACCACTGCCTGACTAATAGTGAGTTTTTACCCCAAACTAAAAGCATACAGAGCAAGAGTCCAGAAGAGAGACAAAATGATACGTGAATGTGTGGAGAAGGAAGGCCGCCTTGCAGGAGCTATGATCTCCCAAGGGGGTCTGCAGCAAAACCACAGAGACCAGGACTGGAAGATGAGAGAATTCATATCCAAGCTTTCCCTCCTCCACGCTCCTCTGGGTCTTGGTGGTGGTGGGAAGAGGTGTGGAGTTTACAGGATTCGAACACCACCCACAGCTTCCTGGTTTCTTCTTGCTAGTCATAGGCTATAATCTGGACCAGGGTCTGAAAACTCTAGAAGAATAAGCTTTCTCTGCCTCCTGAGACCTGACTGCTCTCTGAGGTATAGGGAAGATTTGCAACAGGAGTTCGAATTCACTTCACCATGATGTCTAGAGATGACAGCGCACTGATCTCCTCCGTTACAGCGCAGATCAGGCAATAACTTGAAAAAACTGCCCACAATGATCTTTCGATCTGTTCTTGAGATTTTACTGACACCTGGCTGCCTGTAATTATTGGAGCCAACACAAATTTCACAGCTACTGACTTGAGTGTGCAAAAATGTAATTTTCTCTATTTTCCTGTAATTGACTGTAATTTCTTCCCTGAGCCTCTGTTCTGCCTCAAAGCAGAGAAAATTTAATCTAGCTACTTCCAGATAAACTCATTCAAATACAGTCATGTCTTAGTCAATTCAAGTTTATAATTCACTCACAATTAGCTTGGAAATTCTCTCTCTTTTTTCCCCTTCTTCTCTGGAATTCAATCTAAGCTCCAGGGGTCTTGTATAATTTGTCCCCTTCTTTGTGTGAATTTGTGCTGTCTGCATCTGGGGATATCACAGGTGTCAGGTGTTCTGCTTAAGAGGAAGAGGCAGGAGGATCACTGCTAGTTTCGGGTCAGCCTGGGCTTTAATGAACTTGAAATACAAATGCATCGTCCTCATGAGACCCAGCACATGTATAATGAATACATACAGACAATGAAAAGACGCAAGTGTGATAAGAGGTTTTTGAAGTCAATACACATGCTGAGGGTTTATATTATACGTCAGAACTTGATAGGAACGGTATCTGCTACTAAACCTGCCGAATTTGTGGAGGATCAAAACTAAAGTCTTCAGAGATAATAGAAAGAGTCAGTTATAAGTATACTTTTTGTAAAAAAAAATAATTTTTAGAAAAATGAGATACCTGGACCTAGGTGACTCATGTACCATGACTTCTCTGTCCTGAGTGCCCTTATGTCCTCCTGGCTCCCATACCTCATTCTGGACTGCCTTATTCGTGCTATTTATTGCTCTAAAGAAATTTTTTTGCATGGAAGTCTTTAGAAAAGTGGCTCTCAGCCATCCTAATGCTTTGACCCTTTAGTACAGTTCCTCATGTTGTGATGACCTCCAACCATAAAATTATTTCATTGCTACTTCATAGCTGTAATTTTGCCACTGTTATGAATGTAGATATCTGATAAGCAATCCCCAAAGGGGTGTGACCTACAGGCTGAGGACCACGGCTTTAGAACATCACAGTGCCCTCCTATGCTGCTTGGACCTGTGGGAGATAGAGGCAGCAGAGGCTGGAGGTCTTTCCATTATTTCATACACAGGCACCATTCCTACCCTGCTTTGTCCACACCACAAAGGACGGTTCTGTCCAAAGCTTGATAGCCTGTTTCCTCCCAAGCTTCAAACTCTCTACTCTCAAGTGAGATCTGACATGGGACATGAAGAAGCCCTGCCCGCATGGGGCCCTGTGGCTTCCCTCCAACACTTCCCCAGACTCTGATGTTCTGTATAATACCAGCTCCTTTCAGACGTCCCTGCCTTACTCCAGAGTGCAGTCTGTTGGGTTAGAAGTTAAGGCTTCCAGAAGTAGGTCCTCAGAAACAGTGGCTACCATGGCTGTGTATAAAGGTGCCCAAGGTACTCTAAGGGAGTCTGGAGAGTCTAAATACAGAAGAAAGCACATCAGAATGTTGTAATGAAGCCATTAGTTTGTTTCCCAGCCTCACAGCAGCTAAGACCCAAAATGATCCCACAGAAACTGTATTAATTAAATCACTGCTCAGCACATTATCTCTAGCTTCTTATTGGCTAACTCTTACATATTAATTTGACCCATCTCCATTAATCTGTGTATCGCCATCTGGCTGTGGCTTACCAGGTAAAGTTCCAGTAGGGTACATGGCTTCTTTCTGACTTGGCCTCCTATCTACCCTATCAGGCCAAACAAGTTTCTTTATTAACCAATAATATTCACAGCATACAGAGGGGAATCCTACAATGTACTTCCTGTTTACTTATATAATATCATATCATTCTGGAGTCTTTGATGGAGTTGAGGAATTTAAAGTTATAATTATAGTTTTTCTTAGTTATGATAAAAAGATAAAGTAGATTTAAATATTGTAACTGTAATTATTGCTTATATATGTAATTTTACTATGTTGAATTTAAAACTTACATTTTTTTAACAGAAAAGGGGAGGTGATGTGGGATTCCCCTTTGTATGCTGTGAATACCATTGATTAATAAAGAAATTGTCTTGGGCCTGCACAGGGAACAGAGGTAGGCGGGGAAAACTAAACTGAATGCTGGGAGAAAGGAGGCAGAGTCAGAAAGAAGCCATGTAGCACTGCTGGACACAGATGCCATAACTTTATCTAGTAAGCCATAGCCTCATAATGATACACAGATAACTAGAAATGGGTGAAATTAAGATATAAGAGTTATCCAATAAGAAGCTAGAGCTAATGGGCCAAGCAATGATTTAATTAATACAGTTTCTGTGTGGTTATTTTGGGGCTGAGCAGTTGGGAACAAACAAGCGACCCCTTACAACATCAGAAGATGACTATGTTAGAGACAGAGCCTTCAAAGGAGTAGTTAAGTAAGGCTATTAGGGTGGCTTCTAGCCCAATGTGACTGCTGTCCTTAGATGAGGTAATTCATCCCTTATTCTGTATTCTGTAATACATGAACACACACAGAAGAGAGATCAAGAGATGGTAAAAAGGACAGGATTTATGAGCCAAAAAGAGGGGCCTTGGAAAAAATCAAGCTTGAACCTGAACCTTGGACTTCCAGAACTTTGGAAGTAAATTCTGATTGTTTAAACTACTCAGACTACAGTGCTTGGCTTGTTTTGTTTTATTATTTTAGAAAGACAATATTACTCAAATGGAATCATTAACATAATTACTTAATTTGAATCTGTTTATACAGAAATAAACAAATCTATATGATAAAATAATATATGAAAATATATCTAAACTTCTAAACCATTTCAGTGCTCTAAGGACCAAAGAGAAAATGTCATCTAGCCAGGTGATATAGCATACACTTGTAATCCTAGTCTGAAATTTCAAGGTCAGTCTTGGCTATGCACTGAACCCCTTTATCGAAAACAAAATAAGTGACTAGACATGGTGGCTCATCCATGTAAGATTAGCACTGAAGATAAATGGCTCATCATAAATCCCAAACCAACCTACATAGTCTACATAGAAAGTTCCAGGCAACATAGGGTTACATAGGAAACCCTGTCACACACACACACATGCATACATACATACACACACATACAAATACAGGAAACAAAACAAAAGCCAAAAAGTGTGTTAAAGAACACCAAAAGGACAACCATTGTAATGCACACTTTAATCCCAGCACTCAGGAGGCAGAGGCAGGTGGATCCCTGTGAATTACAGGTCAGACTAAGCTGCATAGCCAGTTCCAGGTCAATAGGGCTATGAAGTAAAGTCCTCTTTTTGTTTGTTTGTTGTTTTTAAAATAACACTAAAAAGATATATCACTAAATTCAATGTTTGTACTGAAGCTGATTTTTTTTTCCTGCAAAATTCAGGGCTTTTCAAATATTAAAGCAAAACGATATAAGATAAAAACAAAAACACATTAGAAATGGACACAAAAAGAGAGAGAAGAGCCGAAGAGAAGAAACAAGAAAACAGAGATCCACTTGTTTACACACTCAGAAATCCCATAAAAGCACTAACCTGGAAGCCATAACAAAGGACCTGGTGCAGATCAGTGCAGGCCGTGTGCACGCTGCTCCAGTCTCTGTGAGCTCAAACATGTGGCGATCCTGTTGATTTAGAGGGCCATCCCTCTGGCTCTTATATTCTTTCTGCCTACTCTTCTGCAGGGTTCCCTGAGCTCTAAAGGGAGGGATTTTGGTGTGGGAGGTCCTTCTGTATTTGTGTTGCTTTCATTGGTTAATCAATAAAGAAACTGCTTGGCCCGATAGTGCAGAACTTAGATAGGCAAAGAAGACAGAACTGTATTCTGGGAGGAAGAAAGCCACAGATTGAGCCAAACCACCATGAAGCTGCCAGGTCAGACATGCTGAATCTTTCCCAGTAAGCCACAACCTCGTGGTTCTACACAGACTATTAGAAATTGGTTGAATCAGGATGGGAGAGTTAGCTAAGAAGAGGCTAGATATAATGGGAGTAATATAATTAATACAATTTCTGTGTGGTTATTTTGGGGGTTAAGCTAGTTGGGTGGCGGGATGTACTCCTCCTTACTACAGGATTTGATGTAGACATAACATTTAGGGCTGAGTGTTCCAAGGTCTCTCACTCTCTGCTTGCTCTTGGCCTGTGGGTCTCTGTATTTGTTCCCATCTACTGTGTATGTGTGTTGCTTTTGTTGGTTGATGGATAAAGCTGTTTCAAACAATGACCTAGCAAAGTAAAACCAGCTGGGAAATCCAAGCAGAGATATAGAAAAAGAGTAGGCAGAGTCAGGGAGATGTCATGTAGCTGCCAAAGGAGACAGACCACGGTAGGCCATAGTCTCATGGTAATACACAGATAAATAGAAATGAGTTAATTTAAGATGTAAGAGTTAGTAAATAAGAAACCTGAGCTAGCTAGGAATACGCCTAAGCTATTGACTAAGCAGTGTTGTAATTAATAAAGTTTCTGTGTGACTATTTGGGTCCAGAAAGTCAGAAAACCAAAACACGGCCTCCATTTACACCTCTTCTACTTCTTTATCCTGGGGAAATCTCTGTCCCCCTAGCCCCTTACTCTATACCTAATCTCAGATTATAACTTATTAATCATTGGTTTAGCAGCTAATATCCACATGTAAGCAAATATACACCATATATTGCCTTTCTGGGTCTAGGACACCTCACTCAGAATTATTTTTTCTAGTCCATTCATTTACCAGTGAATCTCATTATTTCATTTCTTTTAATAGTAGAAACTATATAAACTCCATTATGATTGTACCACATTTTCTTTAACCATTCTTCTGTTGAGGGGCATTTTGATGGTTTCTGGTTTCTGGCAATTGTAATTAGAGCAGCAATGAACATGGTTGAGCAAGTGTCTCTGGGGTAGGATGAAGCATCCTTTGGGTCTATGACCAGGAATGGTATAGCTGAATCTTAAGGTAGATAGATTCCCATCTTCCTGAGAAACCTAGCTTTCCATAGTGGCCGTGTACAAGTTAGCATTCACACCAACAATGGATGAGTGTTCCCCTTACTTCACACCCTTGTCAGCAAGACCTGTCACTTGTTTATTGATCTGGCCATTTTGATAGGTATAGACAAACTCTAAAGAAGTTTTGATTTGCATTTCCCTGAGAGCTAAGGATGTTGAGCATTCTTAAGTGTTTCTCTGTCAGTTGAATCTCCTCTATTGAGAATTCTGTTTAGATCTGTACCCATTTTTTAATGAATTGTTCATTTTCCTGATATCTTGGGGTTTTTTTTCTTTTTTTTAGTTCTTTATACATTTTGGATATTAGCCCTCTATCGGATGTGTAGTTGATAAAATTCTTTTCCTATTCTGTAGGCTGCCACTTTGTCTGAATGACAGTGCCCTTTGCCTTACAGAAACTTCTCAGTTTTATGAGGTCCCATTTATTAATTATTGATCTTAGTTCCTGTGCTGTTGTATCCTGGTAAGAAAGTCTTCGCCTGTACCAACTAGTTCAAGGCTATTCTCCACTTCCTCTCCTATCAGGCTCAGTGTGTCTGGTTTTATGTTGAAGTCTTTGATCCATTTGGAGTTGAGTTTTGTCAGGGTGATAAATATGGATCTATTCGCATTCTTCTACATGCCAACATACAGTTAGACCAACACCATTTGTTGAAGCTGCTGTCTTTATTCCTTCTGGCTCCTTTATCAGGTGCCCAAAGGTGTGTGGATTTATGTCTTGGTCTTCAGTTCAATTCCATTGATCAACGAATCTGTTTTTGTGCCAACATCACGCTGGTTTTATTGCTATAGCACTGTAGTACAACCTGAAAGTGGTTGGTGTTGTCCCAATGTCTTAGTTGCTGAGAAGAGATACCATTAGTATGGCAGCCCTTCTAAAGGAATGCATTTCATTGGAACTGGCTTACAGGTTCAGAGATCTAGTCCATTATCATCATGGCAGGAAGCTTGGCAGCACACAGGCAGCCATGGTGCTGGAGAAGAAGCCATTCATCAGGCAGCAGGAAGAGAATGACCCTGGACCTGCCTTGAGCTTCCTCCAACAAGGACACACCTAATAGTGCCACTCTCTCTGAGCCTGTGGGACCATTTTAATTCAAACCACCACACGCAACTATGGTGCTTTATAACATACCACAAACTAATACAAAGAAAAGCTAGTCTCTTGACTTCACAAGCTCAGCTCTCCCCTCCCTACCATCTATCCTTGCATCTCCAGTGCTGACACACGGTCAATTCAACCTTTAGTTCATCATTCTATTATTTTTAACCCAAGAACTTATCATATGTCATCCAATTCATTTCCATTTTGAGATTCCTTAAAATATTAAAGAGTTGCCTAAGTACCTAAGAGACCATAACATAGATTTATCCATCCTGAAATATAACCATTGTTTCCTATTTGTGCAACAAGGTTCAAATCCATCAAACCAGGGCCACTTATGTCATGGCTCACCTTTTTAAAAGAATGGTTGTTTCAATATAAGCAGAACTAAATAGTTTACAAAGTAAAATTTTAATCTGGGAAAGTAGCTCAGTCAGAAAAGTGTTTGCTATATAAACAAGAAGATCTGAGTTTGATCCCCGGTGCCTACATAAAAGTTCAGCATGGCAGCACACACCTTTACCCCCAAACTGGAAAGGCAAAACAAGAGGACCCCAGGGCTCATGGCAAGCTAGTCAAATCAGTGAGCTCCACATTCAGTGAGAAATCCTTTCTCAAAAGTATGAGATGGAGAGTGATTGAGAAATACAGGTACCATTGACCTCTGACCTTTGCAGACATGGGTAGACATGTACCTAGAGCTTCACATGCATGCACACCTGTGCATGCATATACACATATATGCTGTAAAATAACCATGAAGAAAGAAATTACAAAGAGAAAAGACAGAGTCAATTACATAAAACGCTAACTGCACTATAAAATAATGTTTAAAGGCAAGACAAAACTTTAAAACTAATAATACTAGTTAATAATAATAAACTGACTAGGAATATGAGTAATATTTTTTAAACTTTATTATACTTCTGTGTGTGTGTGTGTGGGTGGGTGGGTGGGTGGGTGGGTGTGTGGGTGTGGGTGTGGCCATAGCACTGTACGTACGTGGGGTCAGATGACAATGTACAGGAGTCTAGTCTCTCCTTCCACCACGTGAGTCCTGGAATTAAACTCGAGTCATCAGGCTTGGCAGTGAGGGCCTTTACCTGCTGAGCCACCTCTGCCTACCTCCACAGCACAATAGCATGAAGATTCATGAACATGAACACGTCATTCTCTTAATGAATGAAGGAAATGTACAGGTGATTTCTGAAAGCAAGTAAGTAAATGGTGAACAAAACATATTTTTACATATAAGCTAGAATGAGATGCAATTCCTCTCTGGAATCCGCAGAGATTTTATATGAAGAATAGCAAAAGCCAGCAAGCTTGCAGAAATGTGGATGTTTTTACACTGGTGCCAGGTTTCAAAACTGGCGTCGTCTTTCTGGAATGTCAGATCACAAGCTACAGCAACCTCTTTAAAAGTGTTTACCCCAGGGGGAGTGTAACTCCCCACTCCCTCTAGGTGGTTGCACACAGTGACTTATTCCCAACCAGTGCAGATGGAGGGAGGGAGAAATAATTCTAGGGAAGCATCCTCTAGAAACTGCATCACTGCAACTAGGTGAACAAGTTCATCGTCAAGGGTCACAAATCATATTGACAGACTGCATGGTGGAATGAACCTGACACATTATCTCTACCTACATGTATCTTCTCTAAACCTGTGACCCCATCTAGACATGGGAGAACACATCAGATAAATGACAACATCACCTGCAATAAGTCTGACTGGTACTGCTCAAAATTGTCAAGGTCACCAAAACCAAAGGACCTCTGAGAAACTTTACCTCCAAGAGGAATCTAAAGAGACATGAGTATCAAATGTAATGAGCCCTGAGATGGGAACTCAGAACAAAAGGAGACCATGGTAAACACTAAGTCTGAACAATAAAGTATGGGCTTTATCTAACAAGTATGTATTGTTAGTGATTCCTTAATTGTAACAAAAGTACCATAGTAAAGTGAGACATTCATAGCAGGAAAAACGGAGCACGGAAGTGGGGGTTTACAGGAATTCTGCTCTTTTGTTCTATAAATCTAAAACTGTCCTAAAAAAAATAACTCTGTGAGTTTCTTCAAATGTTTATTTGGTATTTACATGAACTTTAACATGTTAATGGCCTATTTTTTTCTGAGAAAATGGTTAGAGATGCGGGCAAAGATTTACACCCAAGGATGTGTCAGCATTATTCACCATAGATCTAACTTGAGTGTTCAATACTAGTCTGGCCAGAGAAATTAGCCTTCAATTCAATGATTACTTTAGCAGTTAAAAATGCCGTAGCCAGCATATGACAGACACCTGTAATCCCAGCTACCTGGGTGACTGAGGCAGAAATAAAATACAAGCCTGACTCATGTAGCAAGACCCTGCCTCAAAAATGCCAGGGATGTGGTGTGGTGTTTGCCTAATATCTGTGAGGAGGACCTAGGTATGGCCCTTGGTACTGAAAAAAAAAAGTCAAGTATATTGAACAATATGAATATAAACCAATGACATAGTAGAAGAAAAACTAGGTTGTAAAATACATGCAGAGAAAATTCTGTACACATTGAGTCAGAAATAGGATGGCTAGACAGACAGACGAGATAAACATACAAGGTAGAGTTTGATTTTCCTTTTTTAAGCTTATCTGTTTTCTAAAACTTATATGGCATACGTTCCTTTTTCATGGAAAAGAACACATAAGACAAAAATGACGATTTTAACTAATTTGTTTTCTTGTCAGCAGCATTTAGTGCATTAGCAGTGTTTTACAACTCCCACTGTCTAGTTCCAGAATATTTCTTCGCCACAAAAGGAAATCCTACACCCAACACACATTCACTCCCCTCCCCTATGCTCCCAAGCAGCTGATGACACCCATCGTCTTCCCGTCTCTACAGATTTGCCAGTTCTGTGTGTTTCCTACGAATGAAACCACACAGTACACAAACCTTTATGTATAGCTTTTTCCACTTAACACAATACCTTCAAGGTTGATACAAGGTATAGAATGCAAACTATTTTATTCTCTTTTATGGCTGAGCAGGATGTCACTATATATATATATGTCCACACCAAATCTTACTTATCCATTGGTCTGTTGACAAACATTGTGCTTGTTTTTCATCTTCATTTTAAATAGTGTTACGATGTATACCATATGCAAGTTTTCACTGGAAAATATTGTCCACAGTTTTCAAAAGCTCTTATTAAAATATATCCAGCTAAGTTTTGCTAAGTTCTCCAATCCATACCAACACTGAATCTCGCAGAAACTCCCTAAATTTGTTTTCTTGTGTTGGGTGGCGCAGTCTTCCATTCATTGCCTATGTGAAACCTCTAGCCTCAAATTGCACTTGCAATTAAACAGTATTTTTATTAAGAGAAACAATGTGGGTGATCATGCTTCTTCATCTCACAACACAAAGCACATCAGAGGGGGCTTTCCCAAGACTTAATAGAGCAGTTTCTGAGACCAGATAATTTCCCATGCCCCTTTGGAGAGTTTTAAAAAGTGAGCTTTATGAGTCGACCCATCATCACTGAAGTTCCTCACATGAGCCTGCACCAAATGGACAATAACAAAGAAAATAAAGACTTTCCCACTTTTATTGGGAGAGGAGACATTGTGTGGGTGGTTGAAAGTAGAGGCCAAGAGAGAGTCAGATCACCTGGAACTGGAGTTACAGACGGTTGTGGACTACCCAACGTGAGTGCTAGCAATCGAACTCAGGTCCTCTGCAAGAGCAGCAAACACTCTTAACCAGTTAGCCATCTTCGAGCCCTAGCCTTTAACTCCTGTGTCAACAGGCAGTATTTCAAAGATGGAAATCAGTAATTTAAATTACCTGAAAATTGAGTAAATTCTCTTAGGAGAACTGTTAAGATATTCATCAAAACCTTCTTGTGTGGGAATACTATTTAAATGATAGATATAGATGTATAGATACAGATATGTGATGTACGGGCAATAACAGTGATCTGCAGTGGTGACTTCATTGAGGGAAAGGAGCTAATCAAAAAATTCATTTCAACCAGCCTGTCTATACAAAATTCTAGATTATGCTTAAATTACATTCAATTTCAGGTCAAACCCCATTCCACATTGAAACTATCTCTTGCTAGCTCTCTTAGTTGAGGTTTCTATTGCTACAATGAAACACCATAACCAAAAGGAAACTGGGGAGGAAAGGGTTTGTTTGGCTTACGCCTCCTCATCACTGTTCATCACTGAAGGAAGCCAGGACAGGAACTCAAGCGGCAGGAACC
>LOEQ01004024.1:14333-24398 GCA_001685075.1 Bramus lutescens
AGCCTACTTTTTTATAGAACCCAGGACCGGGGTGGCCTCACCTGCAATGGAATGCTCCCCCCACCCATTGATTACTAATTAAGAAAATGAAATGCCCTAAAGCCAGATCTTATGAAGAAAGGAACTAGCTTGTGTCAAGTTGACATAAAATTAGCCAGTATGCTATCTAATTATATCTGGGTCATATGAACCAAAATGGGGGGGGCAACTTATTTAACTCATTACAGGGCAGGGAGTAAGCATGTTACAAAGCAATATTTACATTTATACAAGTCTGTTTTGGATTTCATAGTTTGACCTATGACCTCATTTTTAGCGACCCCTAGAACGTTGAGCTTAACTTCCTCTTGAGTGTGATTGTCCCTAATGTCTTTATAAGAGTACAATATGGAGAAAGTGAAATGACCTCATGAAATAGGGCATGGTGGTCTCTTCTTTGCTCTTTGGGAAAGCCGACTGCCATATTGTAAGAACATTCAGGCAGCTCTATGGAGACACCTACACAATAAGGGCAGAATATGAGATATAGTATTTGTTGTTTTAAAGTGCTCATATAACAACAGCCAATGAAAACAGGGACCCTTACCCAAATCAGCAGTGTCATAGAACTCTCTCTGACACAAAGCAAACTATAAAAGGCTGTACTGTAACTACACATAATGTATGTGTAGTATTAGTAAAGTGGACAACAGTGCTGTATAACTCGAGGATACATATCCCCAGAAAACCACTACGCAGATCAAGACATAAACTGTTTCCACTATCCTAGGAAATTCTCCATGTCCACAGTCAGCCCATAGTTCGGACTAGAGAAACCGTTCTTCTGATCAATAATCATAGGTTAGTTTTTCCCGCTCTTGACCATATACACGAACTCTGTCCATGTGTACCCTTCCATGCCTGGCATCTTTCACTCGTTCTTTTTTATGCTTTGTTTTGCTCTGTTTTGAGACAAGATGTCAGCATGCATCCCAGGCTGGTCTTGAACTCACTCTGCAGCCCAGCTCACCATGAACTCAGTAATTCTCCTGACTCAGCAGCCCAAGTCGTGGTATTAGAGACCTGCAACACCATACCTGGCTAAGGATTTGGAGGGGAGCTGGTTTTGTTTTGTATTTTGGAGACAGGGTCTCACTATGTAGCCTTGACTAACCTGGAACTTACTCTGTAGACCAGGTTGGCTTTGAACTCACAGAGATCCGATTACCTCTGCCTCCCGAGTGCTGGGATCAAAACCTTGTGACACCACAATTGACATGTTTTTCCTTTTGAGGCAGGTGAGAATTAAATAAGATTTTCTGCATTAGCCTCCTGAGTATCCAGGACTACAAGTGTGATCCACCATGCCCACCACATCATCACAATCATTTTTAAATTTATCCATATCACGTATATTTTATTTTCTCCTTTTATTGATGAGTGGTGTTCCATTTTGCACAAATATCAAACTAATCCTTCCCTGTTGACAGACAATTATATGGTCTCCAATTTCAGAATACTACAGATATGGTTACTATGAATATTCTCATACTGGTTTCTCTGTGGACACATGCATTCAATACTCCTGAAAGTTTTTCTTAGAACTGATGGATATGTGCTAAAATGTGAGTTTTATCCAAAGTAGCAGTATTTCCCTTTCTCACCCCTAAGAGGTTTGTGTTGTTTTGTTTTAAGCATGTGAAACAACCCCTTTAAGAAGGAAGAAAAGTAAAAGTTGGTCTTAATGCAAAATGAATGGCAACACATGCACAGCTTTCTGAACTATGAGTATGCAGCAAGAAACCCAGCCTGGGAGGGCTGAAATGCTGACAACTGAACTTCAGGCAAATACTGTGATTCCAGTCATTGGTTTAGAAACACTTTCCGTCATTTAGATCCAAGGCTCATACACAGCTAATTCATGTGGGACACTCCAATCCCAAAAGAAGCACAATTTGCATGAAGCATTCTCCGGATGAGCTTTCTGCACTATTCGTTGTGAGATCCAGCATGTAAAGGATGCCTCCACGCAGAGTCCATGTTTACCCACCAGCCCAGGAAGGTGACAAATAAAACATCTCACTGTCTAACATAGCTCACCCCCAGGCGCTGCTTCAGCTGAGCTTCCCTTGAGCTCTGCTTCAAATCAACAGACCTGGGAACTTGGCTAATGATGCGCTCTGGGGCACCAGCTGTGACGGGCATGAGGCTCTGCACAGAGTCCCAGCAGCCAGGCTCGCTTGTTCCAAGCAAGGGAGGTGGCTTCGCCATCCATTCTGCTCCAAAGGTTTCCTGGCTGCACAGAGCTCAGTTGAGCAAAAATGATGGAGGTGGTAATGCCAACTACAGTCTTAGCACCCTCAGGGGATGCCCAACGTGAATGTTCTTGTTCTATTATAAAAATTTTTAAACTGATAACAAACTAGTTATCCAAAAAATGAGAAATGATTAAATATTAGCCCTCTGCAGAAAGATGGAACCATTATGTGTAAGAGGAGAGAAATGTCGGTGTGAAGCCTCAGAGAACCAGCAAGGTACCCAGCATAGGACCTTTCCATGTAGGTGGGGATGGGGGGGACAAAAAAAAAACAAGGCAGAGGGCTCAAAACACGCTGTTGGCAGTTATTCCAGAAAATTTCAGAAAAGATTAGGCCTTGATAAAACATTAGTTTCCAGGTGACTTTTCCTATTATAAGTGGTCTAGCATGGGCTTAGGGAGAGTAATAAAGTGAGTTGAGCAGTTTTTAGACCATTGATTGATTACACACATAAGAACCCAGCGGATCAAGTACCATTGTCTCCATTTTAAAGATGGCCTCTGCCAAGCACGGTGGTACACACCTATAATCCCAGCACTCAGGAGGCTGGGGCAGGAGGGTTGTGTGTTTCAAGCTAGCCCTAGCAACATAGAATGGCCCTATCTTTATTAAAACAAAACAAAACAAAAATCCTCTTCCTCCGTAGAGTTAGTTTTCTGACCTTCCCCCAACTCAACCTGCAAAATTGTATACTGTAATTCTCATCTATCCAGAAGACTAAGGCAGGACTATGGAAATCCCAAAGCTAGCCTGAGCTACACAAGTAAGGCCTGTCTCCAAAAATAAAACATTAATAATAATAATAATAATAATAATAATAATAATAATAATTTCCCCCAAGTCAACCCACATCTCCCTTTGCCAAACCTTTATTTTCTAGAAAATTTTGACATTACAATATGATGGTGTCATCCACAAAGTTCACACTTGAGAACCATGCAATCAAGCTAATAATAATAATATAATGTTTTAAGTAAACTTCCTATTTCATGTTAGAGAGCAGATTGGACATGTCTGCTCTAGACTTACCAGACAGCAATGTTTAAAAAAAATAGAGCAGAATGTAGTGATACAAACTTTCAGTCCCAGTACTCAGGAGGCAGAGGCAGGGAATCTCTGTGAGTTCACAGCCAGCCTGATGTACATAGCAAGATCCAAGCCAGCCAGGGCTATGTAGAGGGAAGGGGTGAGAAAGACTGTTATATGTTAGAATTATGTTCTTAGGAACAAAAAACTCCACTGCCTAGGATTTGCTTGTTTTCCTATAAGGCAATTCAGCAGAAAGTCTCTTCTCAGTGGAGCATGGCCCTAAGCCACTGCAAGTTCTAATGACAAGGCATGAGCTTGTATGATGTTGAGTTTCCCTGCCTTCCTCCTCCAGGCCAGGAAGCACACACTTCCTCCTATCTGACTCCATTTTCTTTCTTTCTTTCTTTCTTTCTTTCTTTCTTTCTTTCTTTCTNGTCCTGGAACTCACTCTGTAGACCAGGCTGGCCTCCAACTCAGAGATCCTCCTGCCTCTGCCTCCAAGATCCTGGAATTAAATGTGCGCCACCACAGCCCAGCTTCTGACTCCATTTTCTATTGTCACTTTTCTTTCTTATCCCAGTATTTTTGTTTTTTCTTGATTTGCTTTTGTATTTAAGTCACATTTTACTCTATAGCCCAGGCTAGCTTGGAACTCACTGTGTAACCAGACTAGCAATCCTCGTGCCTCAGCCTCCTGAGTGGCAGAATTTCAGGCATGCGCCACTGTGCCCAGCATTTGGGTCTTCCGGATAAAAGCAGACGGAACCCTTAGCCGCTTTGCCCTTATTAAACCGTGAAGGACACTCCTTTTCCAGGGTTTGTAATCAGCAAGCCCTCATTTCCCTCCCACAACGTCTTGCGGAGCCTGTTGCAATTATGGTTCATTTCTCTAGGTTTCCTATGGCAGGCATCTGAACAGAATTAAAGTATGAGCACGTGCAAAACTAATCCGCTTCCCAAGATAGTAAATGCTGAGAAGTTCTATATTAGAACACGCCCAGTGCTGACTGGCTGAGGCATGATTACCCTAATAAGCTTAAAGCTCCATTCGCCATCCACATCTGTCAGGGCATGAGCAAAACACAGGTCCATAATCTGTGAGCCCGGGGTCCTTCAGAGCTGTCCCGCTGCTCACTAGCAGCAGAGGCTGCAAAACTTAGGACTACGGCATGTCTTCCTCTTCATCGTGGCACAGGCTCCAAGTCTAGGAGTGTGTACCAAGAACTCACAGTTTGGACTGGCATTGCCCGGATAGACTAGCCAGGGAGACTTCTGTCCCCAGTCCCCAAGGATTCTCCAAAGACTGTGAAGGGAGAAGATGGTGAGAAGCTGAAACCATGGGGTGCATGCCATCACACAGTGTCCTTGTCAACGGCGTGGCCAAGAGTGGCATTCAATTTTTTAAGAAGCCCAAAGCAATTTTGCCAGAATGTCAGAGGGACAGGCAAAAATGTCCCATCCCTTTGCTAGTTCAAAGTTCCACCTTCTGTGACCCTGGTTGGGAACCGCACCTGGGACAGAGGCCAGCAGAGGAGTCAGCGAGTTCCAAGAAGTCCCAAACCATGGCTGAAAGTCTTTGTCAGCTCCCGGAAGATATGAAAGGCCTGATTCCAGAAAGTCAAAGATTCCAGCTGAACAATCCACAAAGCCACACAGCTACAGACATGTCATTCAGGACAGATGACTTCCACGGGATACAAGGAGCAGATGCTGCTGGGCGAGAGAGTAAGGAAAACATGCCCCAGGAGACCTCAAAATGGGACAACAAACCAAGGTGCCATCAGTCAGACAACCCAAGCCATTGCTACCAAACTACTCCTGAGTCAAAAGGCAAAGTGGACTTCCCTGAGCCCCTGGTAAAGGCCCACCAGCACGCTTATACCTATCTGCACGCTAGCCTCTCCAGATACGAGGCGATTCTGCATCTCGTTCAGCAGGCCAGTCACACCCGGGAGCTGTTACAACCCATGCTCAGCTTCCTGCTGCTCTGTTTCCAGGAGGTCAGCCAGCTCCTAGGAGAAATCTCCAGAGATGGAGAAGTGCTCCTCCAGGAAGTTAGAGGAGATCTGGCCTGGCCATCCAGGACAGGTGAGCCCTGGGAACAGCCAGACCTCCTGCAACAGTTGCTGCAGTACACGGTCAGTAAACTGAAGGTGGTCCACGGCACAGTGGCCAACCTCGCTGGGAGCTTGTTGGAGAGCTCCAGCAGCTGTCTCAGCACCGCAGCTAGCCACCTGAAGGGTAAGCTGAGCACCCAGAGAGGTATAGACGAAGGCCTCCTAAGGGCCCTGGCACAACTAGAGAGCCTGACCACTGGCCACGGTGACCCTGGGCTGCCGGGTCCAGCCTTGTGCTCTGAGGACAGTGGCATTGGTGTCGACAATGAGTCTTTGCAATCCATGGAGAAGCTGGGCAAGCAAACCAGCTGGGATTTGGCAGCAGAGCCTGGAGAATGGAAGCTAGGGACTGCACCCCAAGTGGAAGTCAGGGTGGCAGGGCATGCCTGGCAGAAAGGTCCATGTTGGACAGGTTCAGACAGACACCAAGACTGTCCCCTGTCGAAGCCTAAGATAGCAAAGGTTCAGCCTGTGGCACAGGATAAAGCCAGGCACTCTAGTGCCTCCAGCACGGGCTCAGAAGCAGTCACCTCCAGGCCTCCAGAGACTGCCAAAAGCATTCTGCGGAATTCCCTTGGGTTTGAGACCCCTGTGCAAACACATTTTTCTCAGAGTTCTGGGTTGGTGGATGCTCCATCCCTGAGCGAAGATGAGGACAGCAGCCCAGAGGAGGAAGATGAAGTTAGCAGCACGGGTTTGCATGCTAAGCAACAGAAAGTATCACCTCCAAGACCATGGTCCTCACCTCCCACCCGGGATAGCCTGTTTCAGCCATACTCCAGGAAGCTGAGGAGCCCCCAAGCCCAGGAAATGATTCTGAAGATGAAAGAAGCCATCAGTGAAAGGATCAAGTTTGTCCCTGTGCCTTCCAGACCCCAGGACTGGGCTGAGGAGGAGGAGGGGAAAACAATGGTCCCTCCAAGACCTAACACAGCCTGTGGCAGCAGGAGGGTCCCTGAGAGACAAAGGAGGTCACAATCAGAGGGATGTCTTAAGGGCCACATGGAAGACCCCACCCTCCAGGAGCTGAAGAGGGTTCAGACAGACCTCAGCCAGAGGCTGGAGGTATTTTATGCCCTGGGTGGCATACAGCAGGGACAGAACAGGGAACAACTTCTGCAATCAAGGACATCAGTGCTGTGGCCCCCTGCCAACTGCAGGGTAAGTCCCGGTAGTACCATCAGCAAGTTCAAGGCCTCCCTCACCAAAAACTTCAGCATTCTGCCCAATCAAGACAAGAGCATCTTGCAAAGAGGTGGTCACCTCTCTGACCATGAGCAGCCCTGCCAGAAGAAGGCTGAGAAGCTGCCAAATGCCATCTTTTGTGGTGAGAAGAACAGTAGGCTTCCCAGGGACACTGAATGGGACAGAAGGGACTGTCCCACCAGAACATCAGTGAAGAAGCTCATTGAGGCCTTCAGTCCCAATGAAAGTCTGAGGATGCCAAGGGACTCCAGGAACTTGGGGTCAAGCCCCTGCCTCAGAAAGTGGGGGGTCCTTGCCATCCCTCCCAGATTTCCTGTATACAGGGGGCTAGCCCCTCTGTATGCTAAGCCCCAAATTTCTCCAGCAGCAGGCAGAGAACCTCTCAGGGTAGGAATGGGCTGGAGGCCTTCTGCACCCTTTCCCTCCCTTCCTACAGCAGAGGCAGCCAATAGTGAGGACATCAGCTGGGAAGCGGAGGGAGACCTAGAGAACCTCCCCCCACCTCCTCTGGAAATTCTAATGGACAAGTCATTCACTGCTCTGGAACACTCCGAGAGCAGTCAGCCAGCACCGAGCCCAGTGGACAAGACCCTGGTACCAGGGCTGCAAGAAGCTGACCCACCAAGGAAAACATGGGCTTCCCCCAAGCTGAGAGCCTCCATGAGCCCCATGGACTTGCTCCCTAGCAAAGGCACTGGTAGCTCCCTGAGGTTGCACAGCACCGGGCCAGGGACCATCAGGAATGGGGACAATTCCAGAAAGCTGACCTTGGACCTGAGCTCCCAGCAAGCAGTGAGCCCAAGCCCAGAGGCAGAGGGTGGAGCTCAGATTCAGGTACCAGTGGAGGATGCTGCAAGACTCTCTGAACATGGCCAGAAGGCAAACCCTTGGCACCACCCTAACCCCACATCTGGGCAAAGCAGGACCTGGGAACCAAGCCTGGCCCGCTCTTCACAAGGCCCACACTCTCCAGAAGCATCCAGGAAGGGTCCAGAGAGAAGCCCTCCAGGGATCAGGAAAACCTCTCCCACGAGAGCACAGTGGGCATCCCCAGGGGACAGGAGGCTGCAGAGCCTCCCCTCCTCTCGTGGATTGTCCCAGCTAGGCCTCCCTGCTGTTCTCAGCTCCCCTAGCCCACTTCTGAGCCCCAGGACACTGAGCCCACCAGCCACAAAGAAGTCAACTTCCCCACCATGTGGGTACCTGCAGCCTAACCAAGTCCGGGAGAGCCCACCCGTCCATCGGACAGAAACAAACACCCCTTCCTCTGCCTCCTCATCATCCCCCTCAGCGTCTCCCTCTCAGGGCTCCAAGGAGACGAGTCACTTTGAGGATGGTGAAGCCACTATGACTAAAACACACAGGAACAAGTGTTCCATATTCTGCCCAGCTGCCTCCTCTCAGTTTGAAGCTAAATCGTCATTCTCACTGTCCCTTCCAAGGATGCTACCAGAACCTGGAGACCCCAACAGGACCCCAACAGGAGGTTGGAGGGGCAGCTCAGGGTCACGACTGAGGGCAGATCCGCAGAGGAGAACAACTCTGAGCACCCTCAACCCCCTGCCTTTCGTCAGGAGGACAGCTTCAGAACGCCAGCGCCAGCAGGGTCACCCTCTTCAGCTGCCCAGCTCTTGGGAATCCCATCCTTGCCAAAGCAGGTGAGAGATGCCTGGCCACCAACCGAGCAGCGGGGGTGGGCTCTTTGTACTGTCTAGGGTAGTATTTTTCAAACTGTTCCAAAGGCAGATGCAGTGGGGGAAAAAAAGAGATGAGATGCATTGGCCAGGTCTCCCCTTGACCGTGAAAAACTGTGTTTTCAGCCCTCCCCAGTGGCTAGCTCACTGCCTGTCTGAGTCCAGAAGCCAGAGTCTGTTCTCTCTTCCCACAGAAGTCTCTAACCATCAGGTACCAGGCCCCTTTAAACTCTCAAAAATTTTGAGAACCCAGTAGTTTTTACATATGTGAGTTACAACTACTATTTTTTATCATAAGTTTAAACTGAGAAATATTTAAATATTTACAAAGAATACGCCCATTCCTTATTCACACACACAAAAAAGTGTGTTGTTATTGTTGTTGTTTTGAGATGGGGCTGGCATTAAATGCACAATCCCTCTGCCTCGGCCATCTGAGTTTTGGAGGAAGAGAGGGAGGGAGAGAGAGAGAGAGAGAGAGAGAGAGAGAGAGAGAGATTTGATGAGAGTATTGCCATCTTGCATTTTGCAGACTTGTTGTTGATATCAACTGGTTTATTCTGACAGCTGGACTCTCAACTCTGCTTCTATAGGCTGTACTGCACATCCATGGATTCAAAACTGTCCCCACATTCCTAAGAGTGTGGACCAGTATCACCTTTGAATTACGAAGAAAATTGGTTGAACCTTGAACTCTCCATCCATAGAAATGTCACTGAGATACCTAGGGGTTTACAGACCACATCTGAAAAATAGGTGGTCCTGAAAACAGGCAGAGAAATAGTAGAGTGGACTTCCCAGAGCCCTGAGGCCTTGGCTCCACTTCTCCATCAGTTTCCACTGTCTGTAGAATGAGGGTGTTTATGAGCACGAGCATCCAGAGCATGAGCTGCCCTTCCTGCCCACGGGAACACTGAATGCCTAGAATGCCTGTCTCAGCAGAGAGAAGTTGATCCATGCTATGGGCCCAGCCTGCAGGCAGTTTGAGCACACTGCCATGGGGCCCAGGAGCCAGCAGAGCCATCCCACCGGCACAGAAAGGGCTCCTCTTCTTGATTGGTTGTTTAACAGAATACCCAGGGGTGGGTCTATTAGAGAAACACTGTATCAGGACGAGTGATATAAGATAAGACAATGCTCCAACAGCAGTGCTGGCTCTGTCTGCATTACTCACAGTCCTGTCAACCCGCAGTTAATTTCTGCCGGGGTGCATCACGGGCCTCACAATGTGTCCAGGCATAAATGGTAATTTTTTTTACAAAGTATTCAGCAGCCAATTTTAAGTAAAGATAGTATCTTGGGAAAGTTGTGCATTGTAATAGTTCTGTAACCTTCCCCAGCCACTTGAAAGAAATGAAATATTGATTACTTTTGCGAGAATCTTAACGTCACGCTGCCCTTTTCTTAAATCTAAAATGCATTTTCTACATGGCAAGCACAATGGCTTTCAGCTAAGAACCTCGATAAACACTACCTACTCCATTATTAGATTTCTAAAACTGTGCCCTTCAGGAGAAGAGCTTGAGAGAACAGGGAAAATAAAGAGGCATTAATTAAAAACACTAACATTTTAAAACAGCCGGGGCATAAAACTGCTCAAGAAGAAAATAATGCCAAGACTTGTCCTCCAAATGGGGCAGCCTAGAAGACTGTTTTATGTTCTGAATCTCAAGTGTGTGTGTGTGTGTGTGTGTGTGAGAGAGAGAGAGAGAGAGAGAGAGA
>LOEQ01004024.1:50092-60526 GCA_001685075.1 Bramus lutescens
TGTGTGTGTGTGTGTGTGTGCATGTGTGTGTGCGTGTGTGTGCATGTGTGTGTGTGCGTGCGCGCGTGCACGCACGCACGTGCGTGTGATTGGAGAATAAGCTGAGGTGCCGGCCCTCACTTTTCACCTTATTTGAGGCAAGGTCTCTCACTCACTGCTGCTCCACATGAAGCTAGCAAGCTCCCCAGCTTTCAGGACCTGTGATAAGTCTGGCTGAGATAACAGACTTGTGCATCCAGCTTGATCTGGGGGAGCAAATCAGGTGCGTGACAAATGTTTACCCCACTGAGCTGTCATCTCAACCTAGGGCCATTTGTGAAAAAGCAAATGAACAGGGAATTATGGGAAGAGCGAGAGGTCCAAAGCAGTGAGATTGGCTCCAAACAGTCTTTCATTTCTCCCATAGGTCTGACACAGTGTCTGCAATTTTCCACATTGTCCTGAAGTTTTGGATAAAATAAGGCAGATGAACGACTGGTAGACAGAAGACAGACTCACAGCTAGTGATGCTAGCCATAGATGAAGGGGGGATACAAGGATATTTGAGTGTTTCTAGAACTTCAGAGTAAACTGAGGCACTAAGCATTGGTCACGTGAAGGTCATTAAAGGGCTGGGTACAGCATTCAGAACACACAATCTGGTCATTAGGATATTCCATGCCAGGTCATCACTTATTCCCATAGTGAGCACTTCCTGGCACCCTTTATGTAATGGATATGGAGCCCGGAACCAATAAAAAGGAGTCCCTCTACTCTCCAGGAAGTTACCTCACTCAGGGAGGGAAAGTGCGTCCATGCAACAAGAGCCTGAGTAACACCCCTAGGTCTGGCCATGGAAGGCATGAGAGCAGAACCTTCTCCTGCTGTCCCCAACTGCCCGTGCTGTGAGCCTGGAAGCACTGACAAGCCCAACTCCCAGCATTCTCGGCTCAGAATTTTGCAACCACAGCAGTCATGGAATAATTTAATGGAAGGCAGGGCAGGTAGTGAAATTGCCTTTCTCAGGGTGGTGGCTAGGGGCTTGCCCACACCTGTCAGCAGGGCGGGGCAGACACAGCCACCCAGCAAATGCGTCCTGGTGTCTACGTTGATTTTCTGCTTCCATAATTTTAAAAACCAGAACGAGCAATTTACAGACAAAGGAGCTTTATTTGGCTTGGTGTTTGGAGGCTGGAAAGTCCAAGAGCATGTACTACACTCCGGTGAAGACATGAGTTATACATTAGTCCCTGGCGGAAGGGAAAGGACACACCTGGGCGTGACGAAGACAGAAAGGAGTCCAGAGCCACCTCTTTACATCAGGATCCCAACCTGTGATAGCCGAGCCACCCCTGCAACAATGCGCCCATCTGCCCACGACCGCAGAACACAGAACCCCTGACCTAAGATGCTCTCGAAAGTCCTGCCACTTATCACTACCGCAGAGGGATTTCACTTTTAGTACTGTTGGCAGGAGACATGAGAGCACAGCACCTGAGGTCAAGGAGCCGAGATTTTAATAAGTGCCTGATCCAATGTGGCACAGCGAGAGCAAAGCGTTTCTCCCGCAGGGCTCAGTTCAGCTCCTGGCCCTTGGCACAGACCTCCAGAGCCCGAAAACAGGGCACCCGGGGAGTCCTTGAAAATGAACTGTCAGCCGATCAACCAGGCAATGCTCCTACAGCAGCCAGCAAGCATCAGGGGCTTCATAAATGCTTGCAGTGTACAGGTGCTCGGCAAATGCTGGCTGAGCGCAGCCACCTGATAAATGTGTGTGGAGTCATAGCACACAACAGGGCACAGGTTTTTCAGGTTGGTTTATGAATGTCAGAGCACTTGGCCTTGTACTGTTCTGGTCACTGCTATAAGACTGGCCTTCTTGAGTCCCACTCGGATTTAATGAGATAGGAAAGCATGATAAAGGATTACAGATTCTGGGTGCAAGTTGCCTGAGTTTAAATCCCACCTCGTTCATATCTTTCTGTGTAACACTATATGAGCCGTTTGCTCCCTCCGTGCCTCAGTTTACCCATCTGTGAAAAGGGAACAATCCTAGTTTCTTTCTGAGTTGCTATGAGGATAGATGAGTTGATTTAATATTTAGGATTAGGCCCATATCATATACTTAGTAATGTATATGCTGTTGTGATGAGTTTTATTATTGCCCTAAAATTCTCACAATGGAAAAAAATCAAAACAAGAGGCCAGAATCTTGAGCTGGCTTAGGTTACTCAGCAATAGAATGCTTGCCTAGCATGTGCAAAGGCCCTAAGTTCACTTCCAAGCACCATTAAAAAAAAAATAATAAAAGATGATGATGATGGAATCTAACATTGAAAGGCTAATGTCAATACTCCCTTCGCTTGGCCCACATTTTCAGAGGGTTCTTTCTGCCTCGCAGGAAGGTCAAGACTCGCTACGCAGCAAAAAGAACGTAAGATGTCATGCAATGAGAAGAAAACAGGCCTGACCAGTCCGTCTGTCCTCCCGAGTCTCCCTTCTCTACAAAGGGACAGAGGAATCCCCATGCACTAACAGAGTTGTTCCTCTTAGTGAAGCTCTGAGGCCACCAGGCCTTGTCATCCTCAGACACTTGAAAGCCGCAGAACTCTATGTGTCATTTTAAAAAACTGTTACTAACATTCGGCATCCTTTAGTTTTTTTCCTTTTGAGTCTTACTGCGTAGCTCTCATAGATCAGCCTGTTTCTGTCTCCCTCTTTCTGTGCACATCTGTGCTTGTAATTGTACTATTATACATTGCATCCTGCTTAACCAAATCAGAGCATTTGCGTATGATGACCTGAGTCAGGGGCTTTCCTGAAGTGCATATACTTCTGCAGGTAAATCAATCAGTTCCCCCTCCTCATAGTTTTCCTGGGCGGCCACACCCAGTTTGGGCCACCTGGAGGACATAGTGTGTCTGAAGTTACTGAACTGTGATGAGTGTCCCCAGATGATCATCAAGCCACTGCGCGCTTTGCCATGTTTTCCTTTAAAAGTTCTCTGTAGTGTGAGGGAGCTGGTTCAGGCAGGAAAGTACTTCCACACGAGCGTGTAAACCTGAGTTTTGTGTCCAGAACAGACACGTACGCACACATGTGTGCACCTGGGATGGCAGGGTCCTTGGGGGCTCGCTATGCAGCTATTCCAGGTCACAGTGAGAGGTCCTATCTCGAAAGCTGAGGTATACAACTCCCAAAGAACTACTTCTGGGGTTGTCCCTGGCGCCCACACAGACAGACACACACATGCACTTTTATGAGTTGATACTTGTCATAAATGGGTTATACTTCTTTCAAATGCTTTAGGTTTTTCCATATCCCAATAACTAACAACCATTAGTTTTTTTTATTTTTGGTTTATTTTTTTCTTTGAGACAGGGTTTCTTGTGTAGTCCTGGCTGTCCTGGAACTCACTCTATAGACCAGTCTGACCCTCAAAATCAGAGATCTGCCTGCCTCTGCCTCCCAAGTGCTAGGATTAAAGGCATGAGCCACCACCGCCTGGTCCAACAAGCATGATTTTTATAGAAAAGAATGAGTTTTTTATGTTTAAGCAACGAGTAAGACTATAAAGTAGCATTGGAAACTGGATGCTATTCACTTGTTTTCTCTTAAATTTTAGACGTGGCTCACGTGCAGCTCAGATTGACCCCAACTTATGTTAATCTTCCTGCCTCAGCCTCCCAAATTACAGGTATGTTCCATTAATATCTGTATTTAATTACAGGTATGTGCCATTAATATCTGTATTAAATGAAAGACCCCACATGAGAATTGTATTCACTTGTGGTTTCCCACTGGGTAAATTTACAAATATGGGCTTTTTTTTTTAAACGTTTGGTGTGTTGGAGAGGTATCTTGACTCAGAGTCTAATCCTGTTGACAATATAATGTCAGTCATATGATTTACAGACATTTAAAGTCAGAGAGCAAACAGCAAAGCTAGATCTACAGCCACCCCAAGCTTATCTGGCCTCTCCAGCACTGGCCAGAGGCTGAGCTAAATTGAGAGCTCCTCTTGACTGTGAGGAAACAGGAACACCAAGGTCATCTGGGGAAAGCAGAGCTGTCTGCAGTCTGAGGTTTTCATCAAGCGGGTATCTTCTCCAACGCAAGAGTAACAGAGCCCAACACAGCCAAGCAGTCTGCTCCTGCCCGTCCTTACTACTCAGAAAAACTCCCCAGAATTCAGGTCTCAGTGTCTAGTCGGAAAAACAGCACTGAGCCTCAAATTCAGAGAAACCCCATGGCAGAGGCCAGGGAGGTCTCCTTCCTGTCCACCCAAAGGGAGCGCCACAGAAATCCGCACATGTTATAACAACCGAGGGACTTCCAAGTCACCAACCCTCAGGAAAACCAAGCCAGAAGACATGATTGGGGCTGATGAGACCATGCTCTCAATGAATTTCACAATCAAGCAGCATCTTGAGACTCGTCCTAAGAAAGCCAGCCTCCCAAATTAGCCGTGCCATCTGGACTTCATGCCAGGGGAAAGCAGCCGGACTTGGCATTGTCGTTCTTGATCCTCCTGCCCTGCAATTAGCAGGAAACTGACTGGGGACAGGCTGCGCTGTCACTCTGGCCTTCTACATGTGAGTGCTGTCCAGCATTTGATGGCCCACCTCCAGCCTGGAGCCCAGCATCCCACCCCCCAGAGGGGGCAACTGAAGAAGCAGACTGCGGAGAAAGCGCCTCTGTAAGAGGAACCCAAAGACCCGCTGGAAATATCAGGTTTAGCGGAGTAGTTTGGGAAGATTATATTCATTTTCTATCCCACTGCCTGGGCTCTGCAGCCACCACTGAAAGCTCTGGGCAGTGGGAAGCTTAGTTATTCATGTCTCTTCTGAGCTCCGCTCAGCTCATTCCAGGCAGATGAAAGCCCTTCCTGGGGACGACATGAATTCTATCCTTGGTACTCCACATCACTAACCTAAATCCTTAAGCTTGCCACTCCATCATCATAAACACCTTCAGAATCAGGGTTGCTGCCGGGACTGAGAAGGTGTGTGGCACAGCAAACCCAGCTGGCTCAGACAACTCATTCCCACACCCTACTCCAACAGCACCACACGCGGGACCAAGAGAGCACGCTGCTCCATCTCAAACCTCAGCGCTAATGTAAGGAGTTAGAAGAAAGCCCACACACACATTGGCCATCACTCTCCGTGCACCACAGTCTGCCTGGTGGACCAAAAGGACTGTTTTCAGCTGTGTCCAAAAGGACTTTGTCCCCACAGGGAGAACCACGTGGCTGAAACCCTGCTTGCCACATGCTGGTCCCCAGAGGTTTCTGTGTTGGGAGCATGGTCCCCAGCATGGAAATGTTGAAGGAGTGATGAGGCTTTCAGGAAGCAGACATTGACAGAACGTAATGAGGTCATTGGGAGCGTTGCCCTTGGAGGGGACTAATAAAGGCCTTGAAAATGAGTTCCCACATACACTCTCTCTCCCTTCCTCCCCCCCCCCGTGTGTGTGTGTGTGTGTGTGTGTGTGTGGAGGGCAGAGGCAACCCCAGCTGTCATTCCTTGCTGTCCACTTTGTTTGAGACATTTGTTGAACCGCTGCATTCACCAAGCTAACTGAGGTTCCCGAGACTCTCCCATTTCTGCCTCCCATTTCTCCACAGGGCACTGGGATTACAGAGGCGCTTAGGTTTCCGTGACCCACTTGAAGTGGGTTCTGGGATCTGAAATTGTGGACTCACACAGAAAATTCTCTACTTACTGAGCACAGCCACCTTCTCCTGGTGTCTGTCTTCCTGTCTCACCATGTAATCTCTTTCACAGGAACTCCCACCATTGTGACACCATACACCACTGTGACATCATCCACCATTGTGATGCCATCCACCATTGTGATGCCATCCACCACTGTGATGTCATCCACCATTGTGACATCATCCATCCAACATTATGACACCATTCACCATTGTGATGCTTCCACCACTGTGACAACATCCACCACTGTGACACCATCCAGTATTGTGATGCCATTCACCATTGTGACGTCATCCACCCAATATTATGACACCATTCAGCATTGTGACATCATCCACCATTGTGACACCATCCACCACTGTGACGCCATTCTCTGTGAGGTCTATCAAAGCTGATCAGAAACTAGCACCATGCTCTGGAACTTCCAAAACTGTATATATATAAGCTTTCCCAGGCTTGGTGGTTTTTGCTATAGGAGCAGAAAGCAGACTAATGCACAGGCCACTCCCAGGCCTATTGCTTTCCAGGGTACTCATCCTAAGTGGCTACAGCAGATCCTCAGGTAGAGCATACCTAACTCGTGTAGCTGTGGGAAACACCAAACTCTGTTGTCCAAAGTGCTAGGCACTTCCATGCTAGGGAAGGGTTGGCCCAGTGGCAAAGAGCAGGCTGAAGTCCTTGGTGCAGGAAGAGTTAAGAGTCCACTCCTAGACATGAGTGCTCATTCTCCTCCAATACCTAACGCCCATTCTGCTTTGTGTAGGTTTCCCCCAATAAATCCAGAGCCTGGGGTGATTTACCAAGAGCCTTGATTATTGGCAACAGCAATCTCACGCACCCAGAGCAGCTCAGGGAACAAGCTGTAATTTAGGGCTCTATTTGTATTGTTTGTGCCACAGCCACAAACTCAGCAAATCATAAATTCCCTCCCAGATGAAATGTGGAAATTGACAATATTTATGAACTCGGGAGACAGAGAAGGGCTTGACCAAGCCTTTGATTTGTAACTGAAACTCCTCCTGGTGATTCTAGTCAAGGACACAGCTTGCTGTCCCAGGCCCAGGAACTGGGCTCTGGCCAAGGCATGAGGGAAGAGAGATGAGTCTGCCAGGGATGTCTCACCCAAAATGTTCTGTGAATGCCAGAGCCAGGTGCCACCGTGCACCCATCAGATCTGCAGTAAAGGCAATCTTCAGATATCAGTTCCTTCACACTAGCCCAGACATAAGCCTACTCGGGTACTTCTTTCTCAGTACACCTCAAGTTTTAAACTTGCCCTTCCCTCTAGGGAACTACTAAATATCACCTTCCAGCCAGGAAGGAAAAGGCAGATGCATCGAAAAGGCCACCTGACAGTGGGGACCTGGGTTGTTAGAATGCAGGGTGCATGGGATTCAATACACTCTTGCCTCTCATGATGACCGCCCACTGTGCCTTCCCTCCATGCTCTGTTCCCCTCTGACAGTTCCTCACCAACCGCTGCCTCTGCTAGACCTTGCCAGCACCCCTCACTCACCCCTGTGCTGCCCTGTGTGGCCCTGAAAAGCCATTTTCCTCATGTGACTGACTGACTATAGGGAGGCTACACCAAATCCTCTCTCATTCCTGACCATGCAGGGCTGACTACAATGGTTGGAAGAAGAACGGCTCCATAGGCTCATATATTTGAAGGCCTGGTTTTTAGGGAGTGGAGCTACTTAAGAGAGATTAGGAGGTGTGGCCTTTTTGGAGTAGGTGTGACCTTGTTGGAGGAAGTATGTGGCTGGGAGTGGGCTTTGGAGTTTCAAAAGCTCAGATCAGTCCCAGTGTCTCTCTTCTGCTGCCTGAGGACCCAGTTGTAGAACCCTCAGCTACCTCTCCAGCACCATGTTTGCCTGCGTGCCACCATGCTTCTCACCACAGTAATAATGGATTAAACCTCTGAAGCTGTAAGCCAGCCCCAACTAAATGCTTTGCTCTGTGAGTTGCTGTGGTTTTTGCGTCTCTCCACAGCAATTGACCAGTGACTAAGACATAGACAGGATGTGGGAAAGCCTCCAGCCAGGACCTTGGGGGCCCTACAGTGTTAACACCTGTTCTACACAGCATCAGACAAGCCAACCAGAGCTGTTCACCACACAGTTGATCCCCAACACAAGAAGATGGGTGTGGTGGCTCCGGTGCCTCCCGCAGCCTCATAGGAACAGCAGTGGGATGCTCACCCAGGCTGTCCATCATGGCATCCAGCACAGTGGAGGCAGCTGCGGAAATCCCAGAGTTCTTAGCGTTGAGGTTGTCTGCGACCGCAGTGATGACAGAGAGCAGCATGGGATGTATGCTGTCTTTCAGGAGCGGAACCATCTGCGCAAGGGACTCCAGGGCCCACTGGCTCACTTTCTTGTTGGGATCCTGAAGCCTTGGGGTAAAAGCATCAAAGACCTATTGAGGGGGAAAAAAAAAATCAAGAGTTCGTGGGAACTCAGGCTTGGCAGGAGTTGGCTGGGACCCCTTCTGCATCCCTGAAAGGGGTCCCCAGACCTGTAATAGCGCATTCCCAAGGAAGAAGAGCTCAGCTCCTCAAAGGGAGAACAGGCAAGAAGGGACAGACGTGTGCTGAGCATTCTTCACATGTCAGTCATCCAGAGCACTGGGATAGGCCCTCTTTGCTGTCTCACACTGAAGACCTTAGCCACCCGTGTTGCTGCTGCAATGCCCCTTTTCCATTAACCGTGAAGGCCCATGGAGGTTAATGAGTCTCTTAAGATAGCATAGTAAGGCTGGAACCTGACTCAGTCTGGGTTTCCACCTGCCTGTCAGCATGAACCAAGTGCATTCAGCCCATTACACAGCCTGTCCATCATTTCTGGTCCAGCCGCTGTCCGGCCACGGGCTCTGATACCAGATATTATGCAGATAACTAACTGACTGTAACCCAAGATCTTGACCACAGCGCCCTCTCTGGCAGAGGGGCTGAAGTCAAGCAGGAAATCACAAAGCAGTCTAAAGATGTGCTCAATATCCAGCCACAGCCAACTAGTCATTTGACATTACAAAGACCACAGGAAAAGTGAGTGCTTAGTAGGCTCCCCGTACATCCCCTCCAAACCAGTCCAGAGCTCTCCAGATTGAACTGGCACCCACAGGGAGAAATCAGGGAGGATGGGGTAGGTGCTCACCTGGATGAGGTTGGCAGCAATGAGCTCTGGCTTGGCCTTGCAGTATTCAAGGAGCTTCCCAACGCCTTCCATCCGAACCAGGAACTCCTTGGCCTCCAGCAGCCTGGTCAGCTCCCGTAGCTGCTCTGCCATCTCCACACCACCACGCATGGAGGAGCGTAGCCCAATCAGCCGTGGGCCATTGGGGCCAAGCCTAGGTGGAAGAAGGACCTGGGCCCTGGGGAAGAGCCCAGGGGATGAACACAGCTCTCATCTCAAGCCACATCCCACCGCCAGGTAAGGCAGAAACAGTGGTATCTCTACAGCTTCGTCCAAACCTTGCCTCTCTTCTGAACGCTGCTTGGGGACACTGTACTTGGGGACTGGGACATCTCTTTTCCTCAAAGGGCAACAATCAGAGCTCTCTTCCCGATTTTCCCCTCTCCTTTCTGACGACATGTAAAGAATTGGAGGTGGGTAAGATAAGTGAGCGTGTGCTGTGGAAGGACAACTGATGCAAGCGTTGGGAGAGAAGGGATCCTGAGGATGGAACCCTGGGTCTCGTGCACGCTAGACAACTATTCTACCACAGAGAAGCACAGCCTGGCTACTGGCCCCGATACTCTATATTTAACCTAAGACTAAGGAAAGATTCAAGATTCTGGAGGCCGTCACATTCTACCCCTGCTAGGTTTGCATTTCATGCCTCTGGTTAGCTAGGCTCTCATACTCCTCCAGGAACAGAGAGCATTTGGATCGCATGTCCATCAGAACCTAGACTGTTCGGCCATCATGACTGAAGCTCCACACAGGATTCCTACCTCCCACACTTAGTTCAAAACAGGGTCTCTGATCTCCTGCCCCATACCCAGGTCCCACCCATCATTTGTCCTATCATCTGCTCCTGCATCTCGCATTCTTGCCTACTGAAAACCAAGAGCTGTGTTTGGGTCCTGAGAACAAAGAGATGAGAAACACAGGCTTTGCCTTAAGTATCTCACAATGGATGGGATACAGAGGTATGAAGAACAAGAACAGCTGCCTACTCTGGAAAGATGGGGGCACAGTGCCAGAGAATGTCGGGGAGAAGGTAACAGGCAAGCTGCGTCTTGTAGAATCAACAGGCAAGTTCTAGGTGCTTGGGATAAGCAAAAACAGAATGTGGCAGAGAAAGAAAATATGAGGGTGGGAAGGCTGGGGGCTGATTCAGTCTATGAAGGGAGAGGAGGAGAGTGCAGGACATCACTAAGGAGCTGGGCAGGACCATCCCGAACATCCCACTATGGTCAGCTGGGATCCTCACAGGACCTGGCAGAAGGGTTCACATTTCAAGTAGAGAATGTCTGCCTCGTTTTTAAATGTTCCCAGTATGCATCCTCCAGCCCTCAAGCCAGGTCTTCTTGTCCACCTGTGTCCAGCTCTGCCTAAGGACTAGTCCCAGGATGACCAATCTAGTTGCTAAAGGACATGTTGATCTAAGTGAACAAAGAGATGCTGAGCTTATACAGAGAGCCTGGCCAACACAGAAGTGCATTCCCGTGCCAGGTGGTGGTGGCGCATGCCTTTAATCCCAGCACTTGGGAAGCAGAGGCAGGCGGATC
>LOEQ01004024.1:109292-127048 GCA_001685075.1 Bramus lutescens
CAGCAGTCTTGAACCTGTTCTGGATGAAGAACTTAGACATCTGGGCCATCTATTTCTGCCAGAGATTTCTCAGGTGGTCTTCCTTGATTAAACTGGATTTTTCTTAACCCAGAATGAATCCATAGCCTCTCATTTTCTGTGGAAAAAAAGCAAAATTTCTTCTCCAAAGTAACATACCTTTTGACTTCAATTTTGAAGCTAAGGTATTTTTTTAAATACCTATCTTGGATTAATTCTGCAGTATTTATAAGCAAATATCTTTTAGCCTCCCCCGAGTGACTGGCAAACACTACCAGGTTACCCGAGTTGCTACCTTCAGGCTTCTTTCCAAGTTGCTGGTCCCCAGTGGTTCAAGCCCTCAGCACAGGTTCCCTAGGAAAGAGACAGTGAGTGGGGATGATGCATGCAGACATCTTGCAGGAGAAGACAAGCCAGGGCTGGCCGGAGGGACAGCAGCCCATGGCTCTGATGTGAAAGGGAGAGAAGACGCTTGTTTCTCACTATTCGCCAGGGTGATAGGAACCATGGATATAAACCAATTTTTGAAACCTGTCCATTGCCAGCTGAACATGAGCATTCTCTGTTGGAGCCATGGGCAGGCAGAGATAAACACAGCAGCGCAGGTGAAGGGTCAATCAGGCATGGAGGCAAAACAAACCTGGTGTCTTCACAATTTCTCCATCCTGAGGGATTGTGTTACCAGTAAACAGATGACAGCAGAAACCCAGTCTAGAATTTGTTATGAAAAAAAATTATTGAGAGAGAGGGAAGAGGGAGAAGCCCAGATGATGGGGGAAATAAATATTTGTTAGAGTTAGAAAGCTAGGCATGACTAGATACATCTGTAGGACAAGGACCTGAGAGGCTGAGGCTGGAGAATAGCTTGGGTGCAGAACGGCCTGAGCAACAGAGAGAGACCCTGACTCAAAAAAAAAACCCAGTAATCAATAATATTAATAATAGCCGAATGGTGATGGCACATGCCTTTACTCTCAGCACCAGGGAGCCAGAGGCAGGCGGATCTCTATGAGTAGGTGGCCAGCCTGACCTACAGAGCAGGAAAGCCAATGTTACATAGAGAAATTCTGTCTCAGAAAATAATAATAATAATCTACATACAAAAGCAAGTAAACAAACCTTTTACACATACAAGGTTCAGGTAGGGGCTGAGAAGATGGCTCAGCAGTTGAGAACACACACTGCTCTTGCAGAGGACCTTAGTTTGGTTCCCAGCATCACATCCACAAATGGTCTCAGTTTGGTCCCCAGCACCCACACTAAGGAGAAGACACACTGCTCTTGGAGAGGACCTCACTTTGGTTCCCAGCATTCACAGTGAGTGACTCACACCGACCTGCTACTCCAATTCCAGAGGATCCTACAGATCTGGCCTCGCTGGGCGCATGTCCTCATATGCCAATAGCCACACACAGGTAAACACACATGTCCTCATATGCTGACAGCCACACACAGGTACGCAATTTTTAAAAATATAAAGATAAATCTTTTATAAATAGATTAAATTAAATGTCCTTGGGAGAAGAAGAAGAAGAAAGGTTGTGGACCTGGTGCTTACTGGGCTCGGTGGCCTTGGTCTAGCCTTGGCCCTGTGCAGTGCTGGTTCCTGGACACCTCATAAACTGCTCTAGCTCCTCCCCAGAGCCTCCATCTGAGGTGCCCCATCCAGTCTCCATTTTGTAGAAGATAAATTGGCATTCATAGAAGGTAAAAGGCTTGCCAAAGGCCACGAAGAGGTTCATGGGCTGGACTAGCACATCCCAGAGCTTTCAAAGTGCTGTTTCTTCATGGAAAAGGCATGTCAGGTCAGTCTAGGGCCAGCTGTGCCGGGACCAGCAGAGGACAATTCTAGGTAAGAGTCAGCAAGCTTTAATTTGTACCTTCTCTTTCTTTCTTTCTTTCTTTCTTTCTTTCTTTCTTTCTTTCTTTCTTTCTTCCTTTTAGCAGAGTGGTGTTTGTGTTGTTTAAAAAAATTAAAGCTCTACATTAATAAATAAAGCACAAAACCTTTTGAAATCTGATCATTTCTTTTAAAAAAAAAAGCTATCTGTTTTTGCCCATTCACTTAAGCAATGTTTTAAAAAAAAATAAAAAAAAATAAAACAAGCCCTCAAAATGCAGAGGCAGATAGATCTCTGTGTTTGAAGCCAGCCTGGTCCACATAGCACATTCCAGGCTAGACAGGGTTACATAGTGAGACCTTGTCTCATGCTAATTAATTAATTTGTAAATGGAGGTTTATCTGTCTTGTCCTGCCCATAGCTGCTTCCAAATAATAACTTGGAGACTTATATTAATTATTAATGCTTGACCAATAGCTCATGCTTATTACTTGCTAACTCTCTTACACTTAAATTAACCCATATTTCTATCTATATTTTATCACATGGCTCAAGCCTTGTTACCTCATTTTCTACATGTCCTGTTTGTTCAGTGGCTGGCTGGTATCTCTCTCAACTCCACCCCTCCTCACCTGAGTTCTCAGTCTGATTGTCCCATCTAACCTCATCCTGCCTAGCTACTGGTCAAACAGCTTGTACTATTAACCAATGAGAGGAATACATATTTACAACATACAGAAAGATCACCCCACAGCATTAATTAACTAATTAAAAATACACAAATAAGACAGCTCTGGAGTTAGAGAGACAGCTCAGCAGTTAAGAGCACTTCTTGCTCTTCCACAGGACTGGAGCACTGTTCCCAACACCCATTTTGAGCAGCCCACAATTGCCTGTAAGTCCAGCTCCAGAAGAGCCAACTCCCTCTTCTGGCCACTGCGGGCACTGCACACACATGGCATATACACATTCAGAGATGTACATGCACACATACACATAAATAAAAATGAGTCTAAAAAAGAAACAAAGCAAGTGTACTCAATCTCAGCACTGAGAGGCAGAGGCAGGAGGATCAGGAGTGAGGTTATCAGAGTTTGAGACCAGATTGGTCTACATGACACCTTGACTCAAAAAGAAAAGAAAGGAAAAGAAAAGGGGAGGGGAAGGGAGGAAAAGAAAAAAAATAAAAAATTAAGGTCCTTGTGAACCTGAAAATGTATTGTGAATTTCTAAAAATGAATGCTTTTTTTATATATAAACTTGTACATTTGCAGATCTGGAGGCAGGGTTTTTGGAGACAGGGTTTCTCTGTAGCTTTGGAGCCTGTCCTGGAACTAGCTCTTGTAGACCAGGCTGGCCTTGAACTCACAGAGATACACCTGCCTCTGCCTCCCGAGTGCTGGGATTAAAGGCCTGGCATATCTGGAGACTTTTAAACACAAAGCAAATGCAGTTTTCTGTGATATAAGAAATTTCTCAGCCCATTTTGACAAACCCTTCTGAACTGCGGTGCTGTCCTGTGAACACATGGGGTGCCATGCACAGCTAAAATGGGTGCAGTCAGTGCAGGAAACCCCTCCTGTGGTAGGAGAGTCCAGCCTCTCTGCACGCGTGCACATACAATCACAGGACAAAGTGCAGAAGAACATATGCCATAACATTGGTTTCGCTTACTGAAGCAAACGGGGGCAGGAATTATTGGTGATCATATTTCCACTGGTATTTTAAACATTTTTAATGTCATTTATTTGTTTGTTGTTTTGAGGCAAGGTCTCACTGTGTGGCTCTGACTTGAACTCTCCTTGTAAACCAAAGAGGCCTCAAACTCACAGAGATCTGCCTCCCTTTGCCTCCTGAGTGCTGGGATTAAAGGCATGCACCACCACTGCCTAAAGACTTTTTAACCTAATTTGTCATTACTAGACTATATCCAGGGCCTTGAACTAGCTAGGTAGGTCCTCTACCAGTCATCAGTCTTTCATAGCCTCTTATTTTTACTTTGGGATGAGGTTTCGCTAAGTTACCAGCCTGGCCTT
This sequence comes from Bramus lutescens, assembly GCA_001685075.1. Taxonomy (NCBI): domain Eukaryota; kingdom Metazoa; phylum Chordata; class Mammalia; order Rodentia; family Cricetidae; genus Bramus; species Bramus lutescens. The sequence goes on from LOEQ01004024.1 coordinate 113,188, forward strand.
GAACTTACTATGTAGCTCATCATGCCTCAAACTCTGATCTTATTCCTCAGCTTCCACTAGCTGGAGTTACAGGCCTCAGCTAAGGTTTCCTACTTAACAACCAGATCCAGTAAGTAAACCTTGGCTGATCCTAGTTAGAGAAAAAAGACCAGATAACAAGGACATCACAGCAATGATTGAGGAGTATTAAATACAACCTGGAGTGGTTACACACACACCTTTAATCCCAGCACTCAGGAGGCAGAGACAGGCAGATCTCTGTGAGTTGAGGCCAGTCTGATCTACAAAGTGAGTACCAGGATATCCAGGCCTATATAGAGAGACCTTGTGTCAAAACAACTAAATAAACTGGGTGGTGGTGGCACATGCCCTTAATCCCAGCACTTGGGAGGCAGAGGCAGGCGATCTCTGTGAGTTTGAGGTCAGCCTGGTCGACAAAGCAAGATCCAGGACAGCCGTGATTGTTATACAGAGAAACCCTGCCTCAAAAACAAAACAAAACAAACAATAAAAACAAAAACGAGGGCTGGAGAGATGGCTCAGCGGTTAAGAGCACGGGCTGCTCTTCCAGAGGACCTGAGTCCAATTCCCAGCACCTACATGGCAGCTCACAACTATCTGTAACTCCAGTTCCAGAGCATCTGACCCTCACGCCAATGAACATAAAAAATAATAAAAAATAAAATAAGCTTAAATAAATAAATAAATAAATAAAAACGAAAACGAAATGAACAAACAAACAAAAAAAACTAAATTAAGCAGCCAGTTATGGTGGATCTACGGATAGATCGATATCGTTTCCAGGCCAGCCTGGTCTACATAGAGAATTCCAGGACAACCAAGAAATATAGTGAGACCCCATCTCAAAAAGCAAGGGGCGGGGAGGGGAATGAAAGAGACATTAAATATGAACTGCATATTTTATAATACTAAGAAATGTTGAGGCTGGAGAGGTGGTTCAGAGGCTAAGAGCACTGGCTGCTCTTGCAGAAGACCTGGGCCCAGAGCAATAGCACCTCACCATCATGGGTGATTCCCGTCCCAGGTGGTCTGCTGTCCTCTTCTGGTCTCCATGGGTACTGCATGCACATGGTGCACAGACACACATGCAGACAAAACACTCAAACAAAAAATAAATAAAAAAGAAATATACCTTCTGACTTTGGGGAGAGGAGGTGATTATGTAAGAAGTCGTAACGTTTAGGAAAGACATATATTTAGTACAATATCATGACATCTCTAACATGTCTTCTAATACAGCAGCAAAAATAAACACAGGCACACAGACAAAACATTGACAGTGTTAACTGTATGTATGCAGAAGATAAAATGATTAATTCACATCCTTTTATTTGTTTGCTTGCTTGCTTGTTTGCTTGGTTCTCTCCCCCCCCATACAGGGTTTCTCTGTGTAACGGCCCTGGCTGTCCTGGAACTCACTTTGTATACCGGGGTAGCCTAGAACTCACAAAGAACCCTGCTTCCCAAGTGCTGGGATTAAAGGCATGCAACCACCACACGGGCTATTTGTTTGGTTTGGTTTGTTTGTTTGTTTGTTTGTTTCTTTTTTAAGACGGTCTCTCTATATAACCTTGACTGTCCTGGAGTTTGCTGTGTAGACTAAGATGGCCTTTCTTTCTGTCTTCTGAGTGCTAGAATTAAAAGCATGCACCATCACGCCTAGATAATTCTTCTCACTTCTCTGTATAATTTAATTTTTCAAAAGTTTGGAAAACAAGCGAAGTGAAAAACAAAACTTACCCCTAACGCTGCCATTGAGCGAATGTGAAGTTACAGATCACCTGAACAAAGTCCACGCGGGAAAACATGCTCATCGTCGTACAGCGCAGGTGGTCCCTTTTACGGAAATGAGGGGAAACGTGAAGGCTCCGCGGCTTGACTGTTAGACACTAAGAGTTGCCCATGCTGATGCTGCCAGCTGGGTATTGCTCAGGTTAGTCCTGTGTAGTATGCCCAGGTCCAGGATGAGGGAATATCTGCTTCCGCGGGGCCACTGTCCACCTCAGAGGATCTGGAGATACAGCCACCACCAGAAGACCCGTTGTCCTTCAAATGGGGGTGCATTCATGAAAGAAAAAGAAAAAAAGCTGGAAGCACCTCGGGGGGTTGTTTCTCTGGCCATATCCAAAAGGCTGGTACCCAGAACGGGGACTTTCTTGGACGGCAAAGTTGCCCGAAGCAAGGCTGACACCTAGTGGTTCATTTGGATTTTGACGATTTACACTTGGACCGCCCCCCAAAGCACACAGGCGTACCGTGTAAAATCCACAGCCAAGACGTCCGCTGGAAGGAAACCTGAGTACTGAACCCTCGCCCCCCACACACACTCATTTGGTTTCTTGCAAGCAGGAATCTCAGAAAACTGAATGAAAGGCCTCGATTCTAAGGAGTTCTTGCTGCAGGGTTCTAGAACGCATCGATCAACATTGATCACCACTACTTCCCAAAAGGCTCTCCCTCGAATCCTAGAGCAGCCCTGGCCGCTGATTGAGATCAGTCCTCTTCTGTGACTTCCGTCGCCCTCTACTGGGAAGGCTGGTTGCATTTCCTTCACCGTCTCTTACAGCATAATCAAGTGTTCCACTGTGTCTCCCAACCCATCTTCATGCCTAAGTTACAAGCACCTAAGTCCCTCCGAGGTACACCCCTGTCCTCAGGTATCCAGTAACTCGAAATTTGAAATAAGCAGTCGCTCGTTCATGAGGTAGAGCTGACAAATATCACAGGCTCTGGTCATCGCTTCCATGGTAATTATCCCAGGCTCCAGGGTGGAAGCAAGAGACATGATTTTTCAAAGATTTAAAAAAAAAAATGGGCTGGAGATATGGCTCAGCAGTTAAGAGTGGTTAATGGTTGCTCTTCTTAGAGGACCCAGGTTCAATTCCCAGCACCCACAGGGCAGCTCACAACAGTCTGTAACTCCAGTTCCCAGAGGATTCGACACCCTCATTCGGACATATGTGCAGGCAAAACACCAATGTATATAAAATAAAGAAATAAATCATTAATAAAACAAATCATTAAAAAACTATAATCTCTTCCAAACAAAAAGAAACATAAATCAATTCTAACAAACCTATTGGCTGGTCAAAAAGCAAATCAAAAATCCCATATAGGATTTATGCTTAACTTGGTCAAAGGAGAGTTTCCCACATCAAATTCCACCTGAAATCTGTTCAAGCCAAACTAGGAGGCAATCTGACAGGTCTATGGGAATCTTAAGTACCAGAACCTATATCCCAGAATACTATCCACTGACCATAGTTATCTTCATTGTCAAATCGGCTGCATTTAGAAGCCATCCAAGAGACACTCTGGGCATGCCTGTGAGGATGTTTCCTAAGAGGTTTTACCTGAGGAAGCAAACACCTCCTTGGGTGTGGGTAGCACCATCTTGTGAGCTGAGACCCCAGAACTAATATAAAGAGGAAAAGATACAGAAAGCAAATAAACACTTGCTTCCTGGCTGTAGACAGTGTGACCAGCTGCCTCGGCTCTGCTGCCTTGATGGACCCTCAAACCACAAGTCAAAACAGAACGTCTTTCCTTCAGTCAAGTACCCAACTCAGCATCCTAGAGAATCCAATCCAGCATCCTAGAAGGATGCTGGCACAGTACCTACACAAGGAGCATGAGCAGCCCCTGGAACCTTCCTTAGGACACTAAAAACAACCTATTATCATTGACCAGGAAATAGCCCAACAATCTGAAGCTGGTGGGCTGGACAAAGTAATCTGTACTGGAGTCCTCCACAGCCAAGCTGATCTTCACAGTTTAACACAGTGAAGCAGTTTTGTTGCTACATACTGTATTACCATCCATGTCAGTGGTCCTCAGCCTAACTCTGCGACCCTTTAATACAGTTCCTCATGTTGTGGTGACCCCCACATGATAATCATTAAATTATCTTGTTACTTCATAACTGTAATTTTGCTACTAGTTATGAATTGCAATATAAATATCTGATATGCAGGATATCTGAAATGCAACCCCCGAACGGTCAAGACCCCACACATGTTGATCTATATGGAAAAAAGAGAAACCACCCATTTCTCACCAGCACATGTCTACACACAGATCCACAGAGGAAATATGGAGGGACCAACTACAAAAGAACGTTATCTCTGCATGCAGCTGTTCCCAGGTGGGATTCTGGAAGAGGATCAGAGGCTGTGGGCCTTCATCTTCTCTAGAGAAGTGGTTCTCAACCTTCTAATGCTGTGACCCTTGAATACAATCCCTCATGTTGTGCTGATCCCCAACTATAAAATTGTTTTGGTTACTGCTTCATAACTGTAATTTTGCTACTGCTATGATCATAATGTAAATATTTGTGTTTTCCAGTGGTCTTAGGTGACCCCTGTGAAAAGGCTGTTCAACACAGGGTCGCACCCCACAGGTTGAGAAAACTGCTTTAGAGACATGCATTCTACATTAGTTGCCTACTTTACGTCGATTTTAACGCTAGGCTGATAAAGCTCAGCAGGTAAAGGCTCTTGACTCCAGGCCTGACAGCTGAGTTTGATCCCTGGAATCTATCTGCCCACAAGTTGTTTGTCTTTTGACCACCCCGACACCTAGCCATGACCTGTCCGGTCCATGTTACTTGTATGTTTTCAGGGCTGTTAGGTGCTGGACAACAAACTGGTGTGCTCCTCCCTGGGGAAGACCACCTCTCTTGCTCCCAGCTTTCCTCAGCTATGTGTAGTTTTTTGGGTAGAGTTGAGGCCTTGTGGGCTTTTCCCTGTCCACTTGGGCACGTCCCTTGGTTTCGAGCTTGTTCAGATCCTGTTTGGGCGGTTATGGCAGTGAGATTTTGTGGAGATTTTACTAGGAGACACAGCCTCACAGCAAAATCCCTGGTCCTCCAGCCCTCACAATTTTTCCAGCCCGAAGTGCAGGAGTGTTTTGTGTCCATTGCGATTGGCTCCACCGTTCTGTTTATTGATTGGTTATGGTTTTCTGCATTGGTCTCCATCCGTTGCAAAGAGAAATGTTCTTGATGAGGGGTGATTAGACTTATCTGTCTATAAGGGTGTTTATAGATTGTTGTTAAGGACTATGTTGGTTTAATAACTTAAATGAGACGGTGGAGTCTCCTCCAACAGCCATGGCTTCATTAGCACTGAGTAGTAAGCTAGGTTTCCAGTACCAGGCATGGTTTCCCTCTTTTTGAATGGGTTTGAAGACCAATTAGAGAACTGTTGATTACCATCAAGGTGTGCCTGCCANNACCTTTAGGGTCATCAAGTCATTCTGGTTACTGGAGTCAATCGTGGCTGGGTAGGATGATAGAGTGGGTGTATGCCAAGGTAGAGCTGGATCATATGGTAAATTTACGTTTAGCTTTCCAAGAATTTTCCACACTGATGTCCATAGTGGCTACACCGGTTTGCAACCCCAACAGTGACACCCCTCTGGTACTTGTTGGTTAGAACAGTATGCTTTCAAAAAGAAAGTTCACTTTTGGAAAAGAGGGATTTTTGTCTACTCAAGGGGTTAAATTTCTTTAAAGTGACAGATTTAAACAGAAATTTTCTCTAGAACCTACCCCTTACCCTTTCCTTCCCATACTGGAAAAATGTCTAACAATAAATCTAAGAACAATCGCTTAAACAGGTCCACACTTGATCCAAGGCTCCCTCAGTTACTGTCCCATTGGGTTCTTGCAGCGTCCTTGAGGCAGATGGCACGATGGTTACTCTCCTGTCTCACAACAAAAAAAATGGCACTGGTTATCACACTGCAGTGTGAACCCAGAATTTGTGCTCCAGCTTCTGTCCATTGGTTTAATCTTTCATGATGAACTTGATTGTATTCTGCTGATCTGCCTTTCTCATACCCAAATCTATCACAAGGCACCAATTAAACAGGCTGCCAGGTGTACAAATGACTTCCTGATACACAGAATTTTACCCCTGAAGTTAGAATGTTCATCTTTGTCATGTGTTTTTAACTACAATCAAAGAAAGGGTTCTGCCTAACGGAGAATAATTAAAAAGATCAAAGTCTAGCTTAATCTACTGTTTGTTCCTTGGGGACAGCTACGTGTACTGTTGAGGTACCGACAGTCACAAGCTTAATCGACAGCTTTAAATGATACCGAAGGAGACCCAGCACACCCAAATCTCAGTAACACTGTCCTGTGAGGAGAAAAACTGGGGTGGAAGGACAGGAACTAGCAGTCCTCAAAGAAGCCAGGACATCAAAGCCAGCAGCTGGAGAAGGATCACAGCTGTCCCTCACACCAGCTGTGAAGACACCACCGGCCCATTTCTCAACTGCAAGGCCACACTTGGTCAAAAATCAATCATCTAACGATAAAACTGGGTTACTGTGTGACTCCTGTGTAGAAAGAGGACGTGTCATCACTCTGCATGCAATCTCCTGAGAGGTCTTTTTCCTCGGTGAACTTGAAGCCTGTTAATCCATTAATACCCCCTGTGGCTCTGTGAACTGGTGTAGTTTTGTCAGCATAAGCAATACTGCTGAAGTACCACAAAGTCAAGACTTCTAGAGGAAAACTGAATTATATGCCTGAGATGCCTTCAAAGAGCATCAAGTGACAAGCGGTCACTCAAAAGGCAACATGAAAATCGTTGCTGCCTGGGAGGGGTCAGTAGACTTGTCATTCACAGCTCGGAGAACCTAGAGCTAAGACAGTCAGTTCCGATCTGCAGAATTCTAGGACTGCTGAGTTCTGTGCACTTGCGGTCTCCTCTTGATGTCCCGTTTCTCTCTTCCTGAAATGCTGGAGCACACCATGTCTTGTGCTTCTTCCATTCCTATTACTACTGTCCAGGGAAACTCGGGAGCAATGCCATGACACCCATGTCAAGGCCAAATTGCTACCTCCATCCAAATTTCTCTCAAGATAACTAGTTGGTAGCATTGCCTTCGAAGAAAGAAATGTCAAATAACCAGCAGTGTTAGTGATGCCTGGGAGGATATTAGTCAAGTCCTACCAAAAGACAGTGTGAGCATTGGTGGTGGACCAGCTACCTGATGCCTGTCACACCTTGCAGCAAAGGCAAACTCTAACTTCAAAACAACCTGACAACAACCAGTTCTCTCCTACTCCTGTTACTACCATCCCAGTCCATGTCACCACCATGGATTACTTCAAACACAAGGGCTTTATCTATTGCAGTCCTGAAAAACTGAATTCTTAACTGGAAAGGCTGAGTATTCTGCTCCAATATAACAAGTCTCTCTCAATTCAGAGCATAACTTCTGCAATGGTCTCCAGGCCTGTCCTCAGCACCTTTCTGACCTTTCTCATGCTGACTTCCGACATGAACAGCCCTTGGGCCTTTGCTCAGACACTGTCTCCATCCACTTGACTCACCTCCTCCAATGTCCAGATCTCAATAACCAGATTACACCTCATGTAATTTACGCCTTCACCTCTCCAACGCCCTTCCTTACTTTTGTTCCATATTTGTTTCCTTCTCTCTCTCTCTCTCTCTCTCTCTCACACACACACACACACTACCTCCTTGGCCAACTCTGAGCTCTCCATTATTGTAACAAGGACTACTTTGGCTTGGCTTAGAAACTGGGGTTGCCCATCTGTCCCCGAGGACATTTTGTCAGGGTATGCACAAAAAGACCAGAGCCTGGAGCAGAGCAAAACCTTTACCACTTCAACCAGGAAACAAAGATAAAAAGAGTCGACAGCACCTCTTGAGAACATAGCAAAAACCAACTAATTATTAAGAAAATGGCTTGAGGGGTGGGGCTGGGGGAGAGAACACCTGGCCTTTAAGGCTTCAACCATTAGGAATATTTATTCAAACCATGGCAACCAGATGCTCCGTGCAGTGATTGCCTTTATTCAACAATATACACATTAGGCGCCTAATGTGTATAACCCCCAGCATAGTGGACAAGTAAATATATCATGTTGGAAACTGTCCTTCACAGGGATTATGTTCATTTCACATGTCAATCTAATGTCCAAACCTAGACCTCTTTTGAATTAAGGATTCAAAAACCCCAAATCAACATACTCAAAAGTTGTCTATACCTAAGGCAACAAACACACAAATCCAGAACTTACAGTACTATACAACACAACTTAAGTGAACTCACTGAATATCAAAATAACACAGGATGAGGGAGAATACTCTAGATTTACAGGAAACACGACAACCAACTAGGACATGAGATCATTGACGTGACAATGGTAGCAGGCTTCAAAGTCCTCAATAAAAATGCAGGAAGACCCAAGAAGTAATATACACACAAATTTCATTGTCTCAATTGATAGACCGCCACAGTGAAATTCTCTATCGCTAGAGAAAGTTACAAAGGCCTTAATGAACAGTAAAAACTTCCCTTGTTGCTGTTGTTTTGTGATACCTAACTAAACATAACCACCTATTGTTTATGTCTAGAACCTTGGAATATGCAGTTACAGGTGGCCCCAGAAATAATCAACCATCACTGGCAGATTTAAAACAAGACACCTGTTCCTTTTACTGCTTTTACTTGAGTGTACAACAGGCCTTGAGAGTATTTACCTATGACTGCTAGGAAGGAAGCCATCATCACGCCATAAGCCCAAACACCCAGCTATAGTCTCTACACATACAATGAGACATGCGCTGGGTAAAGATGAGTATTTATTCATTTTACAAAGAGAATGGTATTAAATTGCCATAAACAACTCCATTTATAGACAAATAACAACTGTACATCGCACCAGCAGCTTGCCCAAGATGCTCTTCCTGCTCCGGCTGTGCAGCCTGCTCTGCCTCTGATGGAGTCCTCCCAGATATCGATGATCTTACACATTCACAGGTGGGAAAGTCAACGCGTCTGCTCAGCCCTTCTGCAGAAGTGAGCTCTCCATCTGCCCCTCAGTGAGCACTAAGTCAGAACTAGCTCACTCTTTTAAAAACAAGACAAATTACTGGTAATTTGAAAAAGCTGTGTAGCACACCAAAATACTTATTTATACATACATAAAAAAAAATCTTGAGTAAGATTCATCATTTTTAAAGATAAACAGATACCCTAGCCCTGCCTAGAGTGGGTAATGAAAAGGAAAGAAAATGTTAAATTACTGAATTATAAAAATAGTTTCTTTGGAAAAAAACTCCAGCAAGGTTATCATTAATATCTAAAACCAAAGAGAAAAAAATAAACAGTTGTTCTCTGATCCATTAGTAATTTAAATAAAAATGGAAACCTCTTCAAAAGCAGCAGTGACTGAAGTTTTAAAAAGTCGCAGGTTAGAGCATATCTCATCTATACACAGATGATTCTCTATAGTCTGCAGACAAGAACACCCTTAATATGGCTAAATCTTTGCTTCTTTAATTACCATTATTTTGTTTTGTTTAAAAAAATATCTCAGACAACACTTTAAAAAATAAGTGTTATTTTGGGGAAGCACTCCCAATCCAATCTGACCCAAGCCAGACGACCAGTTAGTAGACAAAACTAGGGACACGGTGATTCTATTTCTGCAAATCACAACCGTTTTAAGTTTTAGTTATTCCTTCACGTTTTATGAAAGTGTATCAAATTAGGTAACCCAGATTAAAAACAATTCATTGGCGCTGCTTTGGCATCTGGACTGGATGAAGATACCAACCTGAGATGAGCCAACTCCTTCACAAGCGTCCCATTCCTGACCCCTGTGGCATGTCTGTCGTCACCTAAGTCAGGTTATGATGGAACCAATCATACTAGAGTAGTATAAAAATATACCAGATATTGGACACTCATGTCAGTACATGGCAGAAAGTGTGTCTATTTACTGTGTAAAGTTTATTAACATCCGAATGAAGCACTCTTATTTACACAGTTTAAGTCTGGGGCACGCAGGACAGGAAGGTGGTGTGGCCTCTGTGAACTTGGAAGCATATGGCGGCCTCTTGTCTCCCGGCATGGTGCGGCAGCGTTGGGCAAGATGAACCAGGGTTCACAGTGTGAACGGCTGCTGTCTTCACTCTTCTTCACTTTCATTTTCAGGATCTGGATCAGAATCTCCATTTAATTCTTTATCACTTGACACATCTCTGTCCTCGCCATTCTCTTCTACATCTTCAGCGTCCTCATCTTCCTCTCCATTGTCTTCATCAACACCTTCATCTTTTTCACTGTCTTTCTCTTCGTCTTCATCCCAATCATCCTAGTGGAAACAGCAAAGGGAAGCACTGGTGAAGAGCTTCCTTAGGGTGAGGATAAAAAGCAGAAGATCAGAAACCACCACTCACATCAGAATCCTTTTCTGCAATTTCATCATCGGACTCCTCTTCTGAAGACTCTGTAAGAGAGCAGCAGGGTACAGTGCTGAAACACAGTATAGCACCTGTGACTAAGCCACCAACCACCGAAAGTCAATGAATATTTTTCTTTGTTGCTTGCATGGTTTGGGTTGGGATTTTATGTGTCTAAGGCAGGCCTAAAACTTGCCGTTTCCTTAACTCAGTCACAAGTACTAAGATTACAGGTGAAGGCATATACGTTCTAAATGCAGCTTCTTCTGGTTTACTATTTCATTTCATAACATTTATTTTAAATTGTGTGCATGTATGTATGTGTATGACCGTAAGTGTTCCTGTCAGCAGAAGTAACACAAAGGCACCAGGGAGCTAAAGCTATACACAGTTGTAAGAATCTAATGCAGATGCTGAGAACCAAACATGGCTTATCTCCAAGAACAAGACATGATCTTAACCTGAGCAATCTCTAGCCCTAAATTTAACACTTAGTCATATAATAAAAATATTATGTTTATTATTTCAAGGTAAGTATCAATCTATAAATCCCACCTTAAAATATTCAGACATTTCTAGACCACCAAATAGACACAGTGAGTGTGTAAAAATCCTACACAGGAAATCATGGTTCATGCATCTACCTGAAATAAATGCATTTGCATGGTTTGTGGCCCATTGCAAAAGCATTAGTTTCAGAAAAACAACTGCTATGGTAAATGTGTAGAACAGAGCTAGATTATTATCAAAGTACCAGGGAAAATAAATGAACCTCCAGAATGGGGCTCTCATACTGGGCAGTATAAAAACGAGCTGCACTAATGGACCCCAAACAAATGTGATTTGAAACCCAACTCAGCCTCACACATCATATCCAGTTAAAAAGTATCAGCTTTTACAGATTCTACAGCGTCAAATGGCCTGTCTTCAGCAAGCCTCCACCATCAGGAGCTCTCAAAGACTTTCACAAACCAGATTTGATGTTGGGGTGAATCTGGAGACTAGTCTAAGTAAGCAGAGGCATTTTACAGTGTTGGCTTTTTTTAAAAAAAGTAACATGACACAGGATAAGACTAAAGAATTGGGTTGGACAGTAGGTTAAGTGATTAAGAACGCTGGCTGTTCTTGCAGAGTACCCAGGTTCCATTCCCAGCACCTACATGGCAGTTTACACATACAGACATTCAGGCAAAATACTCATACATGTAAAATAATCTAAAAAACAAGGCATTAGCCACTCATGGTGGCACACACCTTTAATCCCAGCACGCAGGGAGGCAGAGGCCGGTGGATCTCTGTGAGGGCAGCCTGGGCTACAGAGTGAGTTCCAGGGCAGACAGGACTACACAGATCAACCTTGTCTCGGGGAAAAAGAGAAAAAGAAAAGCATCACTGCATGATGTCCCCTCGCTGGTGTTTCACTTTGCACTTCTTTAAAGTCACCACACTTAGTAATTATTTTCCTCCAGGAAAGTAGCCCACACATGCTTTGTGCATTTCAAAGAGCAAAGAGCAAATGGCACAGTGTTCACTCTGGGCACAGTCTTCGTGGCATTTCCTGAAAAGGCAGTCAGCCCTGGACACTAGACTCTAAGCCTGTCACGGATAGAGCTGACACAACACCACAGAGTTCTACAGATCTTCCAGAGCTGACCTAGCATGCAAGGTAAGCCTTTGGATCTTGTTCATCTAAATCATACTCTAATTTTCTTGATTCGCTTAAATAAGCAAAATATTAAATAATTGTAATATTTTTAAAATTTATTTTATAATAAAAAATAACTCACTTAAATATGCAAAATTAGTTTGAACATTACTAGCAACTTTAAAATATAGGATTTTCTCTTTGAAAATCACTTAATTAGTTACTGCTGAGGTGTAATGCTGCTGGCTCCTTTCTGCTGCTTTTGGTGTCCAGGCCTTGCTGTTCTGCACACCACCTATTAATAATAGCTGACTGCAGACTCTATTGCATTTACTGTGTGCCAAAGGATAATTATGTGTGAAGTCGAAGTCTTAGACTTCTTTAGGAAGACCATCTGGAAGTAATTTAAGAAGTATATTACTATCTCATTCTTAGCTTCACTAGTGTATATCTATTGTTTTATATGGGTTTACGACGAGGAAATTACTTTCAATTCCTCGGTTGCTCCAATTGTTAGAGATGTGTAGATGGTAAAACTTCTGAATTCATTTCTATGCCAGTGTTCTCCAGAAACATCTGTTATACCAATCACTGCATTAGAAGATTTTCTGATGCTATGTTACCTTGTAATTTGTTTTTTTAAAAGATGAAATTATTTATTATGTATTCAGTGTTCTGCCTGCATATATGCCTGCAGGCCAGAAGAGGGCACCAGATGGTTGTGAGCCACCGTATGACTGCTCAGGGCCTTTTGGAAGAGCAGCCATGTCTTCAGCTCACCTTCCAATATTTAAATAAAATACTTAGCAAAAAAGTTCTATAATCAATAAACTACTCGGCATGTCTAAGCTTTAAGTCTCAGGCTTATTTTAATTATAATTACTAACACACATGAACTATACAAATTCACCTAAAATATTCTGGACTCTGGCTGAAACTGCTAACAAGGCTTTACCAGATTCATAATACACTGTATATTATTAATAAGGCTTAATAAAAAAAAAAACAGCTACCAAACTTCAACTTGGTATCTGTCAGGAGTTGACTAAGCCTATTTTATTACAGTTATCTTCTGTCTGTGTGCATGCCACAAAACACATGTGCAAGTCAAGATACATCTTTTGAGAGTCAATTCTCTCCTACCACCATGTGGATCCTAAGGACTGAACTCAAGTCCTCCCTCAGGCTTAGTGGCAAGTACCATCATCTGCTGGTCTCTAATAAGTACATTTTAGAGCAAATGGCTTTGAAGTCAGTTTTGGTCACTGACATTCCTAATCACTAACAATGTCATGGTCTCCCAGTTTCAGGCTCTTCTGAGACTACAGCACTTGTCAGATCACAGGTTCTGATCTGCCTCATTTCCCTCAGGTTGATCAGGGCCTTGACTGTTTCAAGAACAAGAGTTCCATGCTCTCTCATTTATATGCAGACACTACGTTTAAAAGCATGTGTACATAAACTTATGTGTATTATGTAAGTCACCAACACAGGAAGAGGATCACGCGAACAGAGGTAGGAACTAGAAACAAGGGAACAGGCAGTGACAAAGCAGAAGAGAGGACCAACCGGCTTGAGGGAGGGGGTGTGGAGTAAGGCAGAAGGGGTGCGAACAAGAGAAAACTATGAAGACATATATTTGAAGATTCCATGACAAAACCCACCACTCTGAATGCTAACCTAAAATATTAATTTAAAAGCTTATGTAGGCATTTCCACAAAGGTAACAGAACCGAATTACTGTGGAAAAAAAAACACCAAACAAACAGACTATCTATATGCAGCCTCTACCCCAACTTTTACCTTCTTCATACACCAATTTTGCCTTCTGTTGAGGGGAAGGCATCTTTTTCATTTTTTCTGATGCTGTAACCTGGAAGGCAGAATTATGAAGCAATGATAAGCTTATCTCAAGTATAAACAACATCACACCTTGTTCCCCAACATTCAGCTAGTTCACCCC
>LOEQ01004024.1:144671-157804 GCA_001685075.1 Bramus lutescens
TAGTTTCAGGACAGGCTCCAAAGCTACAGAGAAACCCTGTCTCGAAAAAACAAAGAGTACTTTCACAATAACCTATCAGAATGAGCAGGAATATAAACCAAAGAACAAGGTGGAACACAGAAACAAGCATTTCTTGCTTAAAACTTCTTACTTACCCATTTAGTATGTGTTCAAAAAGATGGACTTGACCATCTCTGCAAACAACAGCTAACTTGACAGGCTAAAAGAAAGATGTAGCAGATTAATTATAGTCAATTATATATCCTGCCTTGAATTAAACTCATGAAAACTGAGCTCTTGTCCCACCTCCTTAGTAACTAGAATTTAAAAAAAATCAAACAAACAGCAGCACATTTAAAAATAATTATTATCTAGGGGACAGCTAGATGGCTCAATCAATAGGTGAAGACAGTTATCATGCAAAACTACCAACTTCAAGCTAACACCCAAAATCTATATAAAGATGGAGAAAACTGACATTACAAAATCGTACTCTGGCGAGACTCATGCAAATACACTTATTTTAGGGATGGGGGTTAAGGCAGGATTTCAGCTTGGCAGCGGTGGCAGATGCCTCTAACCTCAACACTAGAGAGGCGGAGACATGAGGCCAGCCAGGTCTACAGAACATGTTCCAGGACAGCCAGGGCTACACAGAGAAACCTCATATGTGTCTGGGGAGGGATAGGGTTTCTCTACATAGCCCTGGCCTGGCCAACCTAGAATTATGTAGACCACACTACCCTTGAACTCACTGAGCTTCACCTGTCTCTGCCACTTGAGTACTGGGATTAAAAGTGTGCGCCAGCAAGCCCAGCTTGACACACAGTTATTTAAATCAGTATTTCTGACAAAATGTTGTTCTTGTCAAGATTGTAAATAAAGCAGCACAAGGCAGCCTCCAAGGTCAGTGTGCTCTTTCTGAAAAGAGCATGGATGCATGGTCCTGGGAAGCTTCAGCACAGTAGCCAGAACTTATGTGAAGGAAGAGGAGGGGCCATGTCTCCTCAAGTCTGTCAGCTCCCAGGGTCTCATAGTCTAGGGGCTCCCACCCATCATATTCTTACTGTCATCTTCCTGTGCTGAGGACTAAACTTAAGTTCTGAAGCTTCTTGAGCATTTAGCACTTCATAAATCTTACCATTTGTATCTTAAGTTATGTCTAGTTCAAGAATTCAAAGGCCGCTAAGACGCTAGGAAACCCTGAAATACAGTTAGTGTGGCATCACTAGAGCATGGAAAGCTTTCAGGATCAGACCTCGAGAAGAAAGCAGTCAGATTCATCAGTTCCCAGAGGAGGAGCCATCCACACAGCACCACTTTTCCATGAGCCCTAACAGATATTCTCATCTTATACAAACTATTGGTAACAGAAAACAGATGCAGAGTGTTGTCTAAGATTAGAATCAAGGGGCTACAGAGATGGCTCAGTGGTTAAGAGCACTGGCTGTTCTTCCAGGAAACTCAAATTCAATTCCTAGCATCCGCACGGCAGGTCACAACTGTCTTTAACTCCATTTTTAGGAGATCTGACATCATCACACAGGCAATACATTAATGCATATAGAATAAAGATAAACAAATTTTTAAAAAAGATCAGAATCAAGGCTATGTTTGAGGTTGTATAGTTAATAATTACTACCTAAAATTTCTTAAGAAATAAGACTTTGGCTTTTTGACCCATTACTCACTTTAATATGTAAATGCCTTTAATGAGTCAGTTAGGGAGCTGGGGAGAAGGCTCAGTTAAATGCCTGCCATAATCCTCCCATAAACCAGATATATGGCATACACCTGTAATCCTGGCACTAAGTAGAGGCAGCAGGACAGAATGTTCAAGATCATCACTACTGGCTACACGATGAGTTGAAAGACAACCTGAGATATAAGACCCTACCTCAAGAAAAACAAAATACCAAAAGTGATGATGGTGGTGATGATGATGATGACAATGATAATTAATTGGCCATGCTGGCACATGCCTATAATCAAAGAGCTTGGGAGACAGAGTCAAAAAATTGTCATGAGTTCAAGGCCAGTCCGAGATACCCAGCAACTATGAGGCTAAAACAGGGCTGGAGCAATGGCTCAGAGGATAAGAACAGGAAGACTTGAGATCAAATTCCCAAAATCTACATAAAAAGTCAGGCCTGATCACATGCACACATGCAACCCCAGCAATGGGAGTGGGAAGGAAGAGGACACAAGGATCCCACCCAGTAACTTGCTCACCATCACCCTAGCTCCAAGTTTAGTGAGACTCTGCCTCAAAAAATTAAGGAAGAGTGACAAAGCAGGGTACCCAAGGTCCTCATAACGTTTCCACACGTACATGGGCATGTATATTCTCATAGACACACAAGCACTTATCCACCACATCCAGACATACATACACAAACATACTGTCTCGAAAAAAGTTCAGTAGCATAAACAGAAACACTTATGCGTGCTGTGCATGCGTGTATATGCATGTAGGGGCCAAAGCTGTTATCTTCTTCAATCACTCTCAGATTTATTTATTAGAGCATAATCTCTTATTGAATCTCTACCTCCTAAATGATTACAGGCAGCTATCACACTGAACAGCTTTGACATGGGTTCTGGGGGTTGTACATAGCCAACACTTTTATCCACTGAGCCATCTCTTCAGTCTCCCGTAACTTTTGTTGACCCTAAAATCACTTGTCACACATCAAGCCACTTACCTCTTCCTTGTTCTCTGACAAAGTCAAATCAATATAGACAGGTTCATCTGTGACTGTGAAAGACATAACCGCACTTCTCTCTTTGTTTTCTGAGCGGACCTGCCTAGATAACAAACCAGCCATCAGGTAAGACTTGCCAAGAACTATGCAACTAGTCCGTGCCTGATGCCCACACCAACAAGAAAGAGGGTGCCAGGGTCTCTGGAACTGAAGCTACAAACCTGGTAGCTCTGCAAGAGGAGCAAGCAGTAGTAATTGTTGAACTGTCTCTCCAGCACCCAAAGATTTTTTTTATTATTCTACTTATCAAAATGTTTTCATATGAGTGTGCTTGCATCATACTCAACGTTTTTCAAGTGTTAATTCATTTATGTATTTTGTTTTCAAGACAGAATTTCTTTGAGTAGCCCCGACTGTTCTTCAACTTGCTCTGTAGACCATGCCTGCCTCTGCCTCCAGAGTGCTGGGATTAAAGACTTGCACCACTGCTGCTCAGCCATACTCAACTCTTTATAAAGTAGTTTCTGGAGACCAAACTCTGGTCCAGAAGCCCCAGACTCAAACTGTATACTTGAAGTTCTGCATCAACAAAGCTAGGTACAAGTTAAATGATAAAGAATTAACAAGTGATTTAAAAGTATGCTTTGGGGCTGAAGTGATGCTCAGTGGTTAACAGTACTTGCTGCTCTTCCAGAGAACCTCAGCTTGATCTGAAGCATCCAAAAACAGTGACTCATGGTTAATCGTCTAGACGTACAATGCAAGATCTGACACCCTCTCCTGGCTTCTGAGGGCACTAGGTACACAGGTGGTACCCAGACCTACATGCAGACAAAATACCCATACACATAATATAACAAAACTTAGAAAAATATTTTAAATTTAGTTACAACTATTGACAATTTATTTCCTATTAAACAAGTTCATATTTTTTGAGTCTAGAAGATAATTAAGCTAACTTAATATGCAGTAAATGCAAACACTTCTTAAAAATGTACTCTTTGGAGCAAAGAAAGGGTGAAAAATATATAATTATTTTCAAATAATGTTGAAATTATATACATCCATACTGATCCCATAAACTCTTGAGATTCTTACAAAGCAAAGTTGTCTTCCCAATCCCAAACAGCTACATACCAGACATTAAGTAACCGGTCATGTACTGCTCCAGATAAGAAATAGAGACCTGTAATCCCGTCAAAAGGCTGGCTTTCATTAGGTCTGATGGTAGTGAACATAAGTGATGAAACAGGTGTCGAGTGGCCTGTGAAGTGCTAGAGAAAGTTAAATCTCATTTAGGCAAGGGTGGACTCAAAACAGCGCAAAAATAAAAGTCTTTATGCATCCCGAGTAAGCTATATCACACACATCCTACAGCACACCAACAGTTAAAATTCATTCTAAGTAAAAGGTTATTTGTGCTAACAATCCTTTCCAGTAAAAAATACCAGTTTGGGGGTGGGGTGGCCACAGTAGTGGCACACACCTTTAATCCCAGCACTCACAAGACAGAGGCAGGTGGATCTCTGAGTTCAATACCAGCCTGGTGAGTTCCAGAACAGCCAGAGCTACACAGTGAAACCCTGTCTCAAAACAAACAAACAAAACCACCAAATATTAAGACGAAATTAAGATACCTCTTCTATTACCCTACCCCACAACCAGTTTCTCTCACTTCTCTATTTTCCTTTTTCCTCTCGCTGGCTCACCTTCCCACTACCTACCCACCCCAGCAAGCTGCTGCCTTTTTTTTTTTTTTTAAAGAGATGGTATCTAGCTCTTTAAGCCATGTTGTCCTAGAGAGAACTATGCTGCCAAAGCTGACCTCAACCTTGAAATCCTCCTGCCTGAGATGTATGGGATCACAAGCATGCACAACCACTTAGACTTAACTCTTTATCATTTTTAAAGGGTGCTCAGACACAGCCAAGGAATTGCAGGTCCTCATGGTACTCTCAGAGAGTCGAAACCACAATTTTAAGGCATCATCACAGCACCGTAAGTTCAATACCCTGGAGTGAAACTTATTTAAAAGTCATGATAGCAAACCCCCACCTTATATACTGTAAAGAGATAAAATGCTAGTTGCACACTAAAAAACACAACTGTAATCACTGCATAATGAGGTTTTAATTCAAATTCCACTTAGTGTATTCGTTTTCAAATGTATGTGAGCATGACTGAACTATTTAATATAAAAAACCTTAGACTTGAAAAATGTTTTTAATAATATTATTTCTTTAAGAATCATTTTGTGTGATTTGCCTGCAAGTATGTCTGTGCACTAGGTGCACAAAGAGGCCAGAAGAGGATGCTGATCCCCTGGACCACCACATGGGTTCCAAGAACTGAACCTAGGTCCTCTGGAAGAGCAGCAATGCTCTCAATCTCTAAGCCAACAACTCTCCAGTCCTAATTCTATTATTTAAACAAATTACTTGACAACTGGTAACTTTTTTTCTCAGAAAAGATCTCTTGTAGCCCAAGCTATACAGCCAAGGAAGACCTGAGACTTCTGATCCTCATGTCTTTGCTATCATTGTGTACATTCATTACCATGTACAGTTTACTCAGGTCTAGGGATTGAACCCAGGGCTTCATGAATGACAGGCAAGAACTCTACCAACTGAGCTGACACCCAGCCCTGTCAATTCTGTTTAAAGTATCTACAAATAAAAGAACTTGGATTTTTTTGTTAGTTTGTTGAGAGTGAACCTTATTTTGTCATCTAAGCCTCTAGAGCCTCAATTTATGCACTCCTCTACTACCACAATACTATGGTTGTGGGGGGAAGTGTTGACTGAGCCCAAGCTTTATGTGAGGCAAGCCTTCTACTAATTGCGCTAGGATCCATACTCTTAAAACAATATTCTATGACTCCAACCTGTACATACTCACTCTAGAACCGCCATTCTTAGAAACAATGTGATTAACTCACTCTGTAAACTTCTTTGGTCTCCAAAGCCCACAGTTTGATTGTTCGACCAGCCGAAAGTAACATCTTTCCATCTGGACTGATACATAGGGAACTGACGCTGCTATTGTCTCCTTTCCATTTGCTGAATAGTGAAGAAAACCAAAACATAATGAACAGAATGAAACTTTATTCAGAGCAGAAAATGACCAAATAAATAGGTCAGACATTAAAAAATACTAAGTAAGGTCCTTTGCCAAATGCCTTCCCTAAAATCTTACACCGGTTACTAAGCACAGACACAGCACTTAATGCATCCCAAAAGACAGACCTCCCTTTCATAAAACACAGGTTAAAAAAACCCTGACATGTCAGGAAATGGGTGGATAAATGATGTAAAAACATTCTATAGGGAGCTGTGTATCCCTACAATCTACCATGAGGTAGATTGTCAATGCCCAGGACACTACTCTGCTAGCTGGAATTCCACAAGTTGATCCTATCCCCACAGAAATTCCTGTTGTCTCTGACAAGCTAGTCTTTAATTTCCTTGCCAACACATGGTTTCTCTGCAGCCCCCAAAAGTTACTTCTATCCTAGATTTTTAAGGATGAAGTCCTAGGAGAATGAGTCTAATTTTCTGTACATAATGTGATAAGCAATAGGGAGCCTAGCTGTTCACATAATTATATATTATGAACAAGGGATAATACTTAGAATGTAGTAATAGCTCCTTTGTATTGGTAAGAACTCAAAATTAAAACAAAGGCTATAAACTGGTAATTTGTAAGACAAATATTGGTGATAAACAGAAAATACTTGAATTCACTAGTAACCAAGAAACAAAGTACAAAAACCCTTCTTCCTTACTGGCTTCTAAATGCTTTCCAATTTATCAGTGTCCAGCATTTTAAGGCTTTTTACAAACATTATTCATTACATATGCACCAAGTTGATAGATATTAAAAAGGCATGTTGCTAAGAATGAAGAAATGGCTCAATAAACTGCTTGCCCCTTGAGCATGAAGCCCTGATGTCAATCCTCAGAACCCACATTAAAAATTATTATAATATAAACTAATTAAAAATAACACTGTATAGGGTGAGGCAAGAGGTATCTTGGGGCTTGCTGATCAGCCAGTCTAGCCAAACTGACAGGTTCCAGGTTCAATTAGAGACCCTGTCTCAAAGAAAAGCAAAACAAAACAAAAAGAAAAAACAGAGTACCTGAAGAAGACATTCTGAAATCGTCCTCTAGCCTCTTTGGGCATGCACATGTGTACACACAAGGACACATACATACATACATACATGCATACATACACGCACACTCCTCACATTGCCCTGAGAAACCTGAGGCGCTTCCTGAATCTACCCTCACCTGTGAAGGGTAATATCAATGTCCCCCACCCTCTTGCTGTCAGTCACATCCAAAGGAATCCTAACTCTAATTCTGAGAACTTTACAGCATTATAGATTGCCAAGGCTCAACCTACTAGACATACTACAGGAGATCTGTCTACACAAATTAGCTTAAAAAAGTGGTGGCACAAACCTTTAATCCTAGCACTCCGAAGGAAGAAGCAGGAAGATCTCTGAGTTCAAGGCCATTCTAGTTTATAAGAGTTCGAAGGCAGAGCAGTCACAAAGAGAAACCTGAGAGGAGGGAGGGAGAGAGGGGGGAAGNAGGGGGAGGGAGGAGGGAGGGAGGGGAGGGGCTAAAGAGATGACTCAGTGATCAAGAGCACTGGTTGTTCTTCAGGAGAACCCAGGTTCAAGTCCTAGCACCCACATGACTGATCACACAACCAGGGAATCCAATGCCCTCTTCTGGCCTTTAAAGGCACTTCATACATGTGGTACACAGTGATATCCATGCAGGTAAAACTCCCTTGCACATTAAATTAACAAAGAATGTTTTTCTTAAAAAGGAATGCACTCAAGTAGAGCTTTCTCTGAGGAGTATGGCAGGTTTCAGAATAACAATCCATAAAAACAGAAACCTTCAAGGCCTTCAGACTTCTACAGAATCCCAACAGCTGAAGAACCAAGCACAAACACACCCCTAGGAGTTCCAGTTTGCTTTTAAACAATTTCATTTCAAATACCAACAAGCCAAGAATCTCCAGCAATTTGAAGAATGTCTTCAACATGTAAAGAGGAACTGTATCCAACAATTCAAAACATGCCACCCGCAAAGAGATAATAAAATGAAACAAAAGGAAATGTTGAGATTCCACAATATCATCCTCACAATAAAAAGAAAATATAAAGAACAAAAACATAAAATAGAAAATCAGGGAAAAGGCCAGAATATAAGACCAGGATGTTCCAAGCACCAATGTATTTCCTTACACAGGCAAGTGGGCATGTGGTGCACGCCTGTAGTTACAGCAGTAGGTAACCGCAAGGCCTTTATGAGTTCAGGTTTCTGAAAACTTGAAGTCAGTATTGGCTGCAGAAGACCATGTCCCCAGCTGTCCCTATTCTCTACAGCTAGGTCTACAGAGCAAGCTCCAGGATAAACTCCAAAGTCACACAGAGAAACCAAAAACCAAAAAAAGACAACAATCTTGGGATTTGAACAGAAGGCTCTGCTCTGAGTTTAAAATGTGTACTATGCTTGCAGAAGGCCTGATTTCAGGTCTTGGTTGGTACTCAGCTCTTAAGCCTGCAAAAGCTCAAAACTATAGCTCCACACACATTCTCAGGAAGCTAAACATTAACATGTCCACCAAAAAGGAGAGAGAAATGGGACTAGGGAAGCAGGCTTATCCGTCTAAGAAGAGAAAACTTTCTGCAGGCTGATGAACAGAACCCAGGTTGTAGCTGCTCAGCAAACTAAAGAGGCTGGAAGTCCTCCGAGACATACATAAAAATGATTAAAGGACACATCTAAATGTAACTGAGCCAAATTACACTAGTGTAAAAAATAGGTACACACAAGACCAAGCAAAACTTTCAGTAAAGAAATATAAATCTAAAACTCTGCAAGCCTCACAATTACAGGTAAGTCATGCTGCTAAAATAAATAAACAAATGAATAAAAAGCTGAAGTAAGCTGACAAACTAATGGAGGAAATGGGACAGGGAAAATTAACCCAGTATTCTGGAGCACAAAGTTAGTACAAAGTATTTATAATGGGAGGAATTAACACCAATTAACAGTGGTGTAAGAACACTGTAGATAAAGCTGGAAACTCAATTATCTTTTAAGACAGCATAATTTAGCAGGAAAGAGGCCAAACTTTAACCTATTTCTTATGTACATCAGGGACACATCCAGGCTCATGAAACTATGATTAAATACAATGAATTGTCTAACATGCTAAGCAGTTTCTCTATGAATGACCATGAACATTCAGAACATCCAGAGTACATGTACACTGCAAGCCCCACCTCAGACCACTGTCAAGAATCTCCCCAGGTGTTTCTGGTCCGAGTAAGTGTGACCTCCAATAAGTTCAGCGCAAACACTGGTCCTCAGACCTGGACCTCCAGCCCCACACCTTCCTCAGATTTTAAGCCATCCTTGTGACCATGATGTAAGCTGGGTCTTTCACTCCCTAATCATTTTTCTCTTCACACCACAGTTGTCTAACTAAAGGATATTTTTATCCTCTACCATCTATTATCCCCTAGTATACCCACCTCTAAATTAATTTACTCATCCCTAAGTTAATCGTTCACTTTCCTGTGCTCTGCTCTGGCCATATCTCTACCTTTCTTGGCCTATCCTAAAAGGGTTGCCTCACCTTTCCCTAGGCAAACATGTCTATCTACTCTAGAAGGTCCAACCTTAACCACAAAAGTCCCACCAGCCCTTCCCATCTCTACCTTGCTGATCTGGTAAGTAATCTCACGCCACTTACATCATTTCTTTATTCTAAATCATTTAGTTGTTTCCCCTCCAGCCCTCTTCAAGCTCCTCTATTTCACTCTTATGTAATAAAACCTTGCATGCCCGATTTGCCTGAAAGTTCCTCAAGAACCATCTACAGAGTCTTATGAATGTGTATATTCCCTACTGGATCCCAAAAGATGCTGGGTCACCTCCACCTCCAGGCATCGGTGGTACTCACCACTTTACTTTGCATGTCTGTATACTCCACTCCACAATATACTTATCATCTGAACAACTATATATGCAGTCATTTTCTGGATGCCACTGTATGCAATTGACTCTGTTTTCATGCCCACCACTCTACAGATTAAAAAAAAAAAAGAAAGAAAGAAAGTCTTACATAATAGTATGAATCCTGGAATTACCAAATATTTACCTCAAAACCTTAGTGCTTATGCTAACTAAAGTCTTAACTTATATCTTACCCATTTTAGTACTCTAACATCAGAAAAGAAGTAAACCAGCTAGAGCTTAAATCTCTGCAGGCAAAACATACTTCTACATCCTCAAAGGGCACTACAACATATGTCATTGTTTTGGACAGAAACATCAGTACAAGGTATGAGCAGTACTGGAAAGAATAAGTGAACTCAAATCATGGAGTCCAAAAACCAACTTCTCTTTAAGACAGGGACTTGTTACAAGGACAAGGATAACTGAACTTGCAGTGAACCTCTTGCCTCTGCCTCCCAAATACTTGACTCAAAGACATGCACCAATGCCTAGCTGAAATCAACTTAAGGTATTTAGTTGAAAATATTGCACACACAAAAAAAATCTGCCAACCAGGGTCGTGCTGACCTCTAACCATAGCACTGGAAGCTGAGGGAGTTTGAGGCCAGCCTGAGCTACACAACAATGTGGTATCTCGGGGGGTGGGGTGAGTCTTCAGGTAAATCCTAATTGTGTGACATCGATGACACCATATTGTGTGAACAAGTGCTTTTATCTTTGTTGTTGTCCAGCAACAGAAGTGGAACTCAAAGCCACCTTCCACTTGGAGAGGAATAAATACATTCTTGGTATATGTCAACATTTTATATCTTTATAATCTTTAATGTAGGCAATTTTGAGAGCATGTATGTATGTTCATGCAGGGGACATTGTAGGTGCATGTGCATCTATGTCCCAGCAAAGGGCAACTTCAGGTCCTTTTCCATAACTATTACTTTTTTAAAATATGAGACAAAGTCTTTCCCTAGCCTGGAGCTTGCCAAGTCAGCTAAGCTGACTGGCCATTCAGCTCCAGAGCACTGTCTGCCTCTTCCCAGTATTGGGATGAAAAGCCTGCTCCACTATACCCAGATAGACTTTTTAATTTAATGTGGGTTCTGGAGGCTGAATAGAGGTCCTAGAGTGGCAAGGCTAGCATCTTAACCAGCTAAGCTATCTCCTAGCCCAAATGTTGACAATTCTAAAGGCAGATTTAAAGCACATCAATTTTTAGGCTGCACTTTTTGTTTGTTTTTGAGAAAGGTTTTCTCTGTGTAACAGCCCTGGCTATCCTGGACTTTCTTTTTAGAGCAGGGTGGCCTTGAACTCACAGAGATCTGCCTGCCTCTCAGTCTCCCAAATGCTGCATGCAATTAAAGGCATGCACTGCTATTACTAGCTTGATTGTACATTTTTTTAAATGATGTGTATGCATGTCTGCCTATCTGCCTGCATGTGGATGGAGAGGCCCGGTGAGGCTACAAGAAAACCAGACATTTCTCATCCACCAAACACTGAAGATTTTCTTGTTGCTATTTGAATGGGCTACTCAGGGTGGCAACAATGCTGCTAAAGCAGATTTGTTTTTCCTTCCACTAGCGATGACAACAAACGAGGAAGAGTCCAGAAACCATTCTTAATTCTAAAACTGACTCCTTAAGTACATTTATAAATTCAAAGGATTATAGGAAGGGGGATGTCATTCCTTTGTAATAGAAAAACTGGAAACCTCCAAATGGTTAACAACAATTATGTACTAAAGGGACTATCCAATTTAATGTAGGCTTAAGACCATCATTAGAAAGATTAAAGTTAGTTTTAGATAAGATAAAAACTGCTTATATTATAACTTAAAGAAAACAAAACAAAAAATCAGGATACAATAAAAATTAAATGACCAGATAGAAGCCATCTACTTTTTAAGTCTGAACTAAACATAGAAATACACAATAAATGGAGATTTTTCTTGGTGACAGATTTATATGTAAACTTTTTACATTTTCAACTTTATGTCATTCCAAATTTTCTATGGCAGATGCTGTTTAAAATGGAAAACCTACTGCCTTGTTCTTCCACAGTAAGCATTCCTCTATACAGAAACCCACTCAGTGAACTTCAAAGCACAGGCACAGCCTGAAGCCAATTACGCCAGCGAAGTGACTGTCTTCCAGAGCCTAACCCACACTTCTATAGATTGAGGTACTGGGCTGGGATTCTGCAACACACAATTCTGTTTTGCTAGCTGGATTCACTGCCGATGTATTTTGAGAGAAGATATGGCTGAAGAGAGAGAGACCTATCTTTTCTGTCCTCATTTGCATCACCCCAAGACTTGACTTGTCTTCACCCTTGGTGGTACAAACTAAAGCCAACAGGCAGTCTGAAGGAGCCAGCATCATCACCCTTCCCTTCAGACATCAAGGAGCAGGAGCAATCTCCTCTAAAACATGCACCCCGAGCCACAGTGCTAGCAAAGTCAACTCTTAAGGTCTCAGCCTTAGCAATAACTCCAAATGGTTCCTTTGTTCCCTCTAAGGGTGGAAGCATCTTCCAGAAGCTGCTACCTATAGTGACTTGAAAATCCTTCTGATCCCTTCTTACTTTACCTTTGGTCATAGTTCTCTGTACTAACTCATACAAGTAAATGTTATCTACTATAGCTCTTAAATGTTCTGTAGTTGTTTTCATGCAATGGGATGGGAAACTTTCTACAGACAGAAAGCTCATCAAGATCTTGAAGTATATTTAATAATCTCTGATAATTAGTCACATCTTTTACATAAACATGTAAATATACTTACTATTAATTTACTGTGCAGTTCTCCTTTTACTGTACTATATAATAAAATGCTACCAACTGCTGTACCAAGAGCCAACAAGTCAACCTGGTCACTCGTTCCTATAACTTCCGATTTCCTTTTTTTCCTTTGATGACTTTCCTGTAAAAAAAAAGATAAAAATAAGATTTTTAACTTAATATTTCACACACGCATGCAAAATATCACTAATACATAAACACCAGTGTCCATTAGCCCTCAAAGACAAGTCTTAAAAGTTTCTTGGCCCACCCCCACACCTCTAGAAAGGTCAGACGGCAAACTGTACCTCTTCCGTGCTCTTACTATTCTCCCAGCACACCCAACAGCATTATCACTCCTACTCCTCAAACACCAACAAATCTTCCTAGCAGGTCCCAGAAAAGCCTCCCTTCCCCAAGCTGAGATCTACAAGGGCTTATGAATTTACAAATCCAGGTCCAAACTCTCTTATTGGAATAGTCAACTATTCCATTTGTCTCCCATTGTTCTTTAAGTTCTAGCTTTATCTTTTTTCTTTCTTTTTTTTTTTTTGTTTTTTTGTTTTTCAAGACAGGGTTTCTCTGTAGCTTTGGAGCCTG
>LOEQ01004024.1:195990-218518 GCA_001685075.1 Bramus lutescens
CACATGGTGGCTCACAACCATCTATAATGAGATCTGGTGCCCTCTTCTGGCTTGAAGGCATGCTTGCAAGCAGAATACTGTATACACAGTAAGTAAATCTTTAAAAAAATAATTTGAAAGTTATGATATATTTCTGGCTAATATTTTTCTAGTTGATATATCATTGTTCTAAGTAAGCATTAGATCTCACCAAAAATGAAATAAGCAAATAAATTTGATATGGGATTCCCATCTGTATGCTGTGAATATCACTGATTAATAAAGTTTTGGGCCTATAGCAGAGCTATAGGGGAACAGAGCTAGGCAGGGAAAACTAAACTGAATGCTGGGAGAAAGGAGGCAGAGTCAGAGAGAAGCCATGTAGCCCCTTTGGAGACAGACGACGCTGGGAACTTTACCTGGTAAGCCACAGCCACGTGGTGATACACAGATTACTAGAAATGGGTTAAATTAAGATATAAGTGTTAGCCAATAAGAAGCTAGAGCTAATGGGCCAAGAAGTGTTCTAAATAATATAGTTTCTGTGTGATTATTTTGGGTCTGAGCTGCCAAGCAGCCAGGAACCAACAAGCGGCCTCCTAACAACAAATATTAAGGCATAACATATCACAATAAGACTAAATGACATGGGGAAATGATTTTTACTAAATAATAAAAAGCTAGCCTTTATATAGTCTACTTTTTTTTGGAAATAGAAAAGTATATAGAAGAAACCAATAATTGGGTGGGGATTACAAGTAAATTTATTTTCTTGAAATCATTTTTAAATAAAACATACATTTCATAGAAACCCTTCAAGTCCTAATACTTGGAGCGCTAATACCCTCACAACATACTGAGTTTCATCTTAATATATGTCAAAATACTTTTAGTGTTTATACACTACCACAAAACAGGTATAGACAGAGAATAAAAAGTGGTAACTCAAAGAGGGAAAACTTTCAATACTAATTTAACTCAGTTATGAAACGTTTGCATCCCTGCCTGGAAGGTGTGACTAGATAAATAGCATGCATTGGTTTAATTCTATTTTACCATTAAAGCATACCTTGAGAATAGCTATTGGCTTGAGAAGGTTCATCTATCATGTCCTCTGATAATGAATTGTGTAATTCCTGAGCGTGTTTTTCCATTAGCTCTACTGTGTCACTGGATGAAGATGACGATGAAGACAGTCCCAATCTCATATATCTTCCTTTTGTACCACACAGTAAACAGTCTACTGGTGTGGCACTAGGACCCCGGGGCAGATGAACTTCATCTTTGTTGTAGTTCCTAACGGCTCCACTGTGATGCACAGAGCGCTCTCGTTGCCAGATGTAATGGGTTGGTGCAATGGCCATAACCTATAGTGAAATGGTTACTTTAGAATTTAATAAAAGTATAAAATTGCGTAAAGTTCAGAAATTGTACTTCAAGAGCAGCTTTTTCTAAAACAGATTAAAAAAAACAAAAGAAAGGAAAAAAAGACTGTTGTGGAGCCAGGTGGTGGTGGCTCACACTTTGAATCCCAGCACTCGGGTGGCAGAGGCAGGCAGATCTCTGTGAGTTCGAGGCCAGCCTGGTCTACAGAGCAAAGGACAACAAAGGCTATGCAAAGAAACCCTGTATCAAAAAAACAAACAATAAGAAAACTTAGGTTACCAAGTTTAGAGTTTCTACAGTGGCATTTCTGAAGAGTGGCTTCTTGGATCTTTAATATTATAACTGGCAAGGATCTAAAATTAGTTTGAGCAGATAATAAAAATGAAGAAACCTTGGGCTGGAGATATGGCTCAGTGGTTAAGAGCACTGGCTGCTCTTCCAGAGGTCCTGAGTTCAATCCCCAGCACCCATATGCTGGCTCATAACCATCTGCAATAATATCTGGTGCCCTCTTCTGGCATGCGGGCATACAGACAAAATGTATATATACATAATAAATAAATAAATCTTTTAAAAAAATGAAGAAACTTTTAAGTTGATATTTATTTATTTAGTCAGTTTTTTGAGACAGAGTCTCTCTATATAGCCCTGGCTGTCCTCAAACTTAGAGATCTGCCAGTTTGTGCCTCCTGAGTGCCAGGAAAAGGTGTATGTATCTGTCAATAATTAGATACCAGCTAGGACATTTATTTTTAAAATTCTGATTATTTCTAAGTGTATGAAAGATAATGTAGTTCATCTAAAACATTACATAATTCTTAACTTTTGAGTGTGTTAGGTTAAAAAATTAGGCTCCTATGTTTGTTAGGCTAATTTTTAAATATTTGCAGTTATATCAAGGGTTGTGGTATAAAAACAAAAACATAAATTAATTTCTTTGTTCCTTAGTTTCATATTTGTTACACAGTGATAACAGCAAGAGTATATTCTTAGAAGGTTGTGGTGAGGAAAGAAATCATTTTATAAAGCACTTAAGGCCTCATCATCGGAGCTGGAGAGATGGCTCAGTGGTTAAGAGCATTGGCCAGTCTTCCAGAGGACTTGAGTTCAATTCCCAGTACCCACATGGCAGCTCACAACTGTCTGTAACTCCAAGATTTGACACTGACATACACACAGACAAAACACCAATGCAAATAAAATAAAAATAAATTATTTAAGAAGACCTATCAGGCATTGTCATAGATTTATTAAATAAAGTATGAACTTTATTTAGGCGGACTTTCTTGTCCTGGCTCTACCAATTGCTGACTGTGTGCTACAGAGCAAGTTATTTAACCTCTCTGAGGTTCACTTACTTCACTGATAAAAATGGGAGTGCTAACTACCCCAAAGATTGTTTTGAGATTCAATATTATATATGTAAAATCTTTACCACATAGTAAGCAGTTGGAAAGTGATAACCATTTAAGGCATCGAGATAAGGAAAAGATTACTATGTCAACTTCATGAAATTCAAAAACATCAATGAGTTTTAATTCAAAACCTTTAGCTTCAGTTATCAATGACCCACAGTAAGTAGGAATTAGAATAATCCTAAAGTGAGAGCCAGACAGAGCCACAGTAGTGGCTTAACCTAGTGATTTTTCTAAAATGTTCTAAAATTTCAGAGCTATATTGAGGGCCTAGGAAGGACAAGGGAAGGCAGCAGCAGAGGAGCTCAGTTCTAGGGAGTGTATATATAAGGTGTATAATTTTGTTTGATAAGAACTCTTGCTAGGAAAATAAAATATTACTAGATTAGTTTGCTCAGCAAATGGTGGTGGTGTGGCTTTACCAAGCAAGTACTGTACCACTGAGCCACCTCACAAATCTCTATGCAAGTTTCTTAAATTTTATGTGTGTATTTATATACACATATATAGATAAAATGTAATCAATCTATAAAATAAATACATATAAAATATATACACCCATGAAGATGGGAAGGACAGAAACTATGATTCATATAACTCAGGATGGCTTTGAACTCACATATGGCTAAGGATGACCTATTCTTGAATATCTGGTCTCCTTGTCCACCTTCTAAGTGATGGGTTTACAGGTGTATACTGCTTTATCCTTCCTTTAAGTTTTCAACTAAAACTATTAATAAAATTCCATACATAAAAGAAAACTAGAAGCAAATGAGAATGTTAATCGTACAAAACTTCCTAAGGTGAGGAAGTAGAATATTAGATAACTATTACGATTGTATTTTGGGGGATTGAACCCAGTGCTTCATGCAAATTAAACAGGCACAATACCACCAAGTGAGATTCCCCAAGAATTTCTTTTCTTTTTTTTTTTTGTGGATTTTCGAGATAGGGTTTCTCTGTAGTTTTTTTGGTGCCTGTCCTGGAACTAGCTCTTGTAGACCAGGCTTGGCCTTGAACTCAAGAGATCTGCCTGCCTCTGCCTCCCAGAGTGCTGGGATTAAAGGCGTGCGTCACCACCGCCCAGCTCTTCTTTTCTTTTCTTCTTCTTCTTCTTCTTTTTTTTGAGACAGGGTTTCTCTGTGTAATGTTGGAGCTATCCTGGAACTCGCTCTGTAGACCAGGCTGGCCTCAAACTCACAGAGATCATTCTCCTCTACCTCCTAATGCTGGGATTAAAAGTGTGCGCCACCACCACCCAGTTTATTTCTTTTGTTTTTAGTGAACGTCTTTTCCTCAGCACTTTTTCATGTCTAGAATATTCTCTTCTTTTGTCCTTGTATGACTTTTGAGCTGTGTGTCCTCAGAGAAGCTAGGCACCCTCTCTGTGCTTCATCAGTCCCCTCATCTGCTACTTCCTATCTGAGAGGTAATTCATGTGCGGTGATTAGAGCCATGACTGATAGGCTCTCAAAGACTGTGAAGGTTCTTTTCACCTTGAATCTTTACAACATTTAACATAATTTTTTTTACACTGGGTGACATGATGCCATTTTCATGTGAGTATGTAATGTACTTTAAAGCATAATCCCCACATCTTGCTACCCTTACTCTTTTGTGCCTTACCCTCCTTTTTAGTTTCCTTTATACTTTTGCTGCTTTTACTTTCTTTTTAAAATCCATTTTACTTATTATTAGTTATTATTTGAGACAGTGTCTCTTTATGTAGCCCTGACTGGCCTCAAAGTCACAGAGATCCTCTGCCTCCCATGTACTGGCACTAAAGTTGTGCACCACTATGCCCAGCCATACTTTCATTCAGCTGTACATATATGGTTTGATGCATCTCTATAAAAACATAAGATGCACAAAATAGAGAAAAACGTGGTATTGGTGTTTTTGAGGTCTACAGAATAGTAAGACAAGAAACGAAAGTAAAAAAGATAAAAGTATGAAAAGAAGTCAAAGTATCCTTATTTTTAGATGATCTAGTTTCATATATAAAGTCCATAATCCCAAGATTCCACCAGAAAACCCTTAGATCTGATAAACACTTTCAGCAATTTGGCAGTATATATTAATAAAACATTGAAAAATCAGTAGTCTTCCTATATAGCAATAACAAACAAGTTGAGCAAGAAACCAGAAAGACAATCTTATTCACAACTTCCTCAAAACAAGCAAACAAACCTTGGAGTGGCTGGAGAGATGATGGCTCAGTGGTTAAGAGTACTGACTGCTCTTCTAGAGGAACTAGGTTCAATTCCCAGCAGCTCAGAACTGTCTATCTCCAGTTCCAGAAGACCTGACACCCTCACACAGACATACATGCAGGCAAAACACCAATGTACATGAAATAAATAATTTTAAAAAACCTTGGAATAAACTTAACTAAGAAGATAAAAGACCTATACAATTAAAATGTATTTCTAAGCTTTAAGCATCATTTCTATGTGGTGATTCTCCTTAGCTTCTTTTTACCCAGTTATATTACCCTAAATTCCTATGTTTAAATACCAAATTCCTTAACTTTTCAATAAACCAGTTTGATTATCTTTCCTCTTCCTGTTATACAGATCTGAAACCAATAATTTGCTTTCCCAAATATGCTCTAGCCAACTTATTACTAAGTCATGACAATTATAATTTTGTAACATTCTAACACTGGCTTCACTTCCAGAGTACTTCTATCTAGTTCCTAAACTATAGCAAGTTTAGCTCTTTCCAGCAATTCCAATAGAGGGTCTCTTTTGCATACCATCATTGTATTATTCTGTCCAATACTATTGCTCCCTAAATTACAAATCTGAAACCAAGCAGTAGCTAACAGAAGTTAGCTATGATGATACTGTAGCAACTACACAAGAGTACATAAGGCAGCACAAAGAAAAGCCTTCTCTCCAGTCAACTGTCACCCTCTATGATACACGAAAGGCACTGGGATGAAATCTCTCAGTGGATAGGCAGCTACTCTGATATGTGAACCAGTCTAGAAATTAAGCCATCATCAGTGTAAATTAATTTCACTTAAAGGAACTATGTATAAAAAAGGCAAGAAAGTAAGAAGCCAAGATCCGAGTCAGTAGGGAAATAGTCTTAATTTTTTTCTGGAAAAGCCGTGTGTGTGTACACGTGTGTATTTGTATATACAGAGCATATTTTATTTGCATATAATTATGGTCCACCTTTCTTCAAACAAGTATGTAAGGGAGCTGAACACAAAAGGGGGGAGCTGGAGAGATGGTTCAGCTGCTAGGAGCAGTACTTGCTCATGCAGAGGACCTAGGCTGGATGCCTAGCAGCACATGGTAGCTCACAACTATCCGTATCTCAGTTGCAGAGAATTTAATGCTCTCTTCTGATATGGGCACCATGCACCCATGTGGTACACAAATACACATGCAGATGAAACACCCGTATGCATAAAATAAGTCTAAAAATTAAAATAAAAAAGTAATTCACTAAATTGGACCCAAAGGGGAAGTTGAACTAAAGTAAGAAAAAGCAGACAGTTATGAAATGCAATGCAGTTAATATGGTTATAGATAATAGTTCTGCAAATGTAGTTTTTAAAAGAAAAAAGGGCTGGGTATGGTGGTGCATACCTTTAATCCCAGCATTCAGGAGACAAAGACAGGTAGATTGCCGTGAGGTCAAGGCCAGCCTGGTCTGTATGTTATATGTAGAAAGAGCCTATCAAAAAAAAAAAAACAGGAAAGAAAGAAAGGAAGGAAGCAAGAAAGCAAGGAAGGAAGCAAGGAAGGAAGAAAAGAAAAGAAAAAAAGAAAAGAAAAGAGAAACAAATTACAAATCTCAATATTACCTAAAAGGAGAACACATTTTTTTTTAACAGAAGTAACAGAAATACAGGTCATAATTTAACCACACTTTTTAATCTGAGAAATGGAAAGAATAATTATACTTCTTAGTTCCCAAGATAATAAGATATACATGAATCTTCTAAATTACCATTGTGTTTACATGGCAGCTAGATGACACAGAGAAAACAGATCAGTGGGAAGTCATTACACATGACCTTTAGATCTTTATGTTAAAGTCTCCTAGAAAATATCTTAATTTGTATGTGTATCTGCACATGCACACGCCTGTGGCACCAGAAGAGTGTGTCAGATTCCTAGGAGTCAGAGCTGCAGGTAGTTGTGAGCTGCCAGATATGGGTGCCAGGAACTGAACTCTGGTCTTCTGGATGATGAGGAGGTGGTTCTAACTGCTGAGCTATCTCTCCAGTTCTGAGTTAACGGCTTAAGAATAAACAAGATCATTTACTAAGTTAATTCCAATGGAGGCAAGAATAGGTCCCAGGACTTAGCTCTGGGGCACCTTAATAAGGCTGATGAGAGAAAGGGAATTGACTCGGAAAACCACATGAACACAGTACATCAGAGAAGTGTGCCAAACACTGCTGCTAAGTTGAGGACTAAAACCTAAAATCTGCCCTATGTTTTAGCAACATTAGGCTATCAGGAGGCTGTGACACAGCTCTGTTGGACAGAGGAAAGGTTTTATATAATAGTTTCAAAGAGAATGGAAGAGAACAGGATAGAAGCAGAGTAGTATATACGTGGAAAATTATAATGTTCAAATATGGCCTTCTGTCACTCTCAAGGCAAACAGCTATGCAGATTGCCATTTATTTCTTTTTTTGAGTCAGGGTCTCACTATGCAGTTCAGGTTGACATTGAATTTGAGATCCTCCTACTTTAGCCTCCTGAGTACTGAGATTATAGGAACAGACCACAACATTTACTGTTTATCCACTTGACCCAAGTAGAGACATAAAAAAGACATGCAAGAAATAGAGACATAAAAATAAGTTACAGGATTCTTTCAATACCTTATAACTGGATTGAGTTCAGTTTGAATGACAATAAATTAATTTTAGAGGCCTCATATATGTAACTTTTCATCTTTTCCCACTGAATTTAACCTTGTAGAGTCTTAGCCTGCTATATGATCTTTTTGTTATTTCCTGTCCTCTTTTATTTCTGAATCCTTGCATATGTATAAGGTTGGGCAGGGGTGGCACATGCCTGTGATCCCAGCCTGGTCTATAAATCAAATTCCAGGACAGCCAGGGCTGTTACACAAGAAACCATGTATTAAAAAAGGAAGAAACCTTATTTATAAATAAAATCATTCATCTTACTAAAATACAACATTAAGAAAACAATATGCTAAGCAAGGTGATGCATACCTTTAGTCCCATTTCTAGGACAAAGGTAGACTGATCTCTACATAGAATTTTCCAGGACAGCCAGAGCTATAGAGACCCTGTCTCAAATTAAATTTAAAAATTTTTAAATAAAAATGTATTCTTTGTGAAAAGAGGTATAATTTTAAATAAATTTAAATTATACACCACGCTGTTGGCCTCAATGTTGAAAACTTTATCATATACTTTAGTGGAAATTATTATTCAGCTCTAGTTTCCTAATTTTATAATAATCTTGAATAAGATTCTTTAATATGTCCACAAATCCCTTGCTGGCATAGTGGTGATCTTTTAGACAGGAAGGGGACACTGCAATAAGAATAGTATAGAAGTA
Source organism: Bramus lutescens (assembly GCA_001685075.1). NCBI lineage: Eukaryota > Metazoa > Chordata > Mammalia > Rodentia > Cricetidae > Bramus > Bramus lutescens. The sequence goes on from LOEQ01004024.1 coordinate 204,338, forward strand.
GTTTGCTCTGAAAAATGGAAATGACAAATTTTAATAACTCTGATAAAATTCATACAGAAGCAGAATATACTCATACATTCATAATAGTGACTGAGGTTAATGATCTCTGCACATGTACAAAGACAGAGAGAGAAAGAGCATTAAGAACCAAAGTGGGGCGGGCAGGACAGAGTGGCACTATATACTTGTATTCTAAAACTGAAGAGGATAAAAGAGGACTATGAATTCCAAGCCAGGCTGGGTTACTTTCTGGACTCTATCCCAAATAAGGAAGCAAAATAAAACAAAACCAAAAATAAAAATAAACCTAGGAAAATCAGGTAAACAAAGATTATAAATAAAAGGTGTTCTTAAATCCTTACCTCTTCACAGCACCGCCTGCTCACAATAGCCCTATAGTCAATCCTGTCCCAGAGCTGGTCCCTTAACTTTAAGAAATTAGGGAACAATTTTCTCCAGTTTTTCCCTAAAGCCCATGGAAAAATTTCATACTTGGCTTCTTCTTCATCTTCTTCAACTGTATTAGCCAGGTACCTAACAAAGAGGATCAACAACCCAAGAAATGGGTAAGGGCAATAACAACAGAAAACAAAACAGAAAAAGAAATACAAATGACTTATCAACACATCAAGGGTATTCATATCTAAAGTACATAATAAAAATGGTGATATAATTGTTGCATCTTCTAGGTCTTTCTGTATTCCTATAAATTTTGACCTTTGTTCTGGGATGCAGTAAGTTACCTTAAAACATTCTGAAGTTTTTCTGACTTCTAAGGTGAATCTATGGCATGTTCAGTCTGGAGCTAATCAGCTGACTCCAGACAAGACTTTCTAGAGCATCCCTTTACTACTCCAGGGACTGTGGTGTTTGCCTGCCTGAGAACAGCTATGTTTATCGTTCTAGATGAACGACTGTTAGCCACTCTTTGGCTATCTTTGGGTTGTCTTTCTTTAGGCTATCTTCAGACAGCTCCTTCACACACATTTGGAAATCGGTATTTTGCCATATACTTGAGGGGAAGCAGACATACAAAGAAGCAGAAAAACAAAAATCATGATAAAGAGAAAAACTAACTAATCAAAACCAACCCAAAAGTAAACTGATACATAAAAGGACATCAAAACAACTATAACTATTCTTTTTTTTTCTTTTTGGTTCCCACCTCCCCTCTGGAATCTAAAACCATATTTGCCTCCTCTTTGGCCCCGGTATGTGTGAGTGCAGGCCCACATCTATCCAGCAACAAATAACGTTTACATTTTGGACAGGGTCTCTCTATGGAGGCCAAGCTGGCCTTGAACTCACAGAGATCTGCTTGCCTCTGCCTCCCAAATGCTGGAATTAAAGGCGTGTGCCACCATGCCAGTTAGTTATACAAACTGTATCTGTACTATAGGTATTTGGGGCTTATGGGTCATATCATCTCTGTCTCGTTCTCAGCCCTGCCTTATTTGTCAAAGCTCTATCGAACCCTGTAAGTGACCCAGTAGAGCATAGCTACAGGCGGGAGGAGAGCCAGCTCTGGTTGCAAACTATAGGAAGGCACACCTTCTCAAGTCAAGCCGGAGCACAAAACAACTATAACTATTCTATATGCTCAAAAAGGAGATGCACGAAACTGTACTTCTAGAGATGAAAACCACAATGTGTAGGATGAAAAGCACTGAACTAGATTAATGGAAGATTGAGTACTGGAGAAGAGATTTGTCAATTAAAGGTACAGTAATAGAATCTACCTAAACTGGAATATAAAGATAACAATTAAAAGTCAGAAATAGTACATTAGTTAAATGTGTGAAAACTTCAGGAAGTGAATTCAAAGTGAACTTGGGATCTGAAAAGTGGCAGGTAGCACAAACTATTGATGAAATAGATAAATTTTCCCAAAATTTGAAGAAAATGGGGCTAGAAATGTAAGGCTGTTACAATGTTCACACAGCGTGCAGGAGCCTCTGGGCTTGGTCCCCAGCACTACATAGATAGGTATGTGGCACATACCTATAATTACAACCCTTGAGAGGTAGATGCAGAAAGATCAGAAGTTCAAGGATATCCTTAGCTATAGAGAAAGTTTGAGTCCAACCTGGACTATAGGAGACCCTTTATAAAAATTTGACAAAAATTATAAACCTGTAGCCAGGCAATGATGGTACATGCCTTTAATTCTGACACTCAGAAGGCATAGGCAGGTGGATCTCTGAGTGCAAGGCCAGCCTGATCTACAATGCACCAGGACAGTCAGAGCTACACACACACACACATACACAAAAACCCTGTCTTGAAAAAGCAAACAAGGAAACAATAATCCCACAAAACCAACAACAAAACATCTCTCCAATTAAAACAAAACAAAAACCACCCAAAACAAAACAGAAAACCTATAAATCTACAAAGAAATGTAATGAATAAGAAACAAGAAATCACAAAAAAGTTATAGCATGGTACATCCTAACCAAGCTGTTCAAAAGCAATGATAAAAACTTAAAAACAGACAAAAAGAGACACATTAAACTAGAATATTGGCACACATCTGTAATCCTAGTACTTGAGAGGTTGAGACAGAAGAATCAGGAATCCAAAACTGTTCTCAGCTATGTAGTTTGAGTCAAGAAAGAAAAGAAAGAAAGAAAGGAAGGAAGGAAGGAAGGAAGGAAGGAAGGAAGGAAGGAAGGAAGGAGGAAAGAAAGAGCGGCAAGAAATAAATAGAGGAATAAAGTTAAGGATGGGGCAGATTTCCAATCAGAAGCAAAGCAGGCTCCACAGGCTTTAACAACAAAAACATTACGAAACACACAAGGAAACAAGACATCATGAGAAGCAAATCCCAAAGTCAAGATAAAATATAAAAACAACTGTCTAAGAGCTGGAGAGGCTCTTACAGAGGACCTGGCTTCAGTTCCCAGCATCTGCGATCTCAGCATTTGAAAGGCAAGGAAAGGAGGATCAGTTCAAGATCCTTGGCAAAACAGGGAGTTTGGGGCCCGCCTAGGCTACAAATACCTTATCTCAAAAGATTTTAAAAGATAAGAGGGCTGGAGAGATGGCTTATTTTTACGAGCATTGGCTGTTCTTCCAGAGGTCCTGAGTTCAATTCCCAGCAACTACATGGTGGCTCACAACCACCTGTAATGAGATCTGGTGCCTGATGCATACATGTAGGGTGAACACTGTATTCATAATAAATAAATACATCTTTAAAAAAATAAGAAAAGAAAATGAAATTCAGGGTGTTACAAGACTATAATAAGGAAACATTACATGACTACATACAAAATACAAGCTTTAAAACTGGCTAACAAAACATGCTTAATGAAAAAAAAATATTGAGTTAGCCTACAGAAAACATGACCAGACACAAGATGGAAATTATAATTCATGTTACTTCAAATATAATATAATCTGCAGTGCAATCTTAAAGATTACTGCATAGTAAAAGTTAATTGCCCTTTAATGGTTATTACCACAAAACAAGAGAAACATTCAATTTCAGACTTTTACCTAGATTTGCACTAAATTCATTTTTGGTTTATCTTTAATTGTCAGGTGAAGAAAACTACAGAATATGTATGATATTATATGAAAATAAAATACTGAAACACATAAATTGTGATTTAGCAGTGTCAAGGCTGACTCTGGCTCTTGGAAATATCATACATACATGAATTTGCACCTCAGCAACTCTGCTCCTTTTTTTGTTTGTTTGTTTTTTCTTGAGGCCAGGCTGCTCTCAAACTCATGATTCTCCGGCCTTAGCTTCCTAAATGTTGGGAATATAGGTGTGTACTACAACACCTGGCTTCCTTACTAACTTCTGTGATCTTCCTAAATTCTGTTTCCATATAAGGAATAAGAAATGCACTTCATTTAACTCAGAGGCAGAGGCAGCCTGGTCTACAAAGTGAATTCTAGGACAGCCAGGGAAATCCTGTCTGAAAAACAACAACAACAACAACAAGAACAAAAAGAATACATTTCATAATAAAACTAACTGTATAAATATATAAGCTGTGGCAGCTGACGAATACTCAGTGTTAGCTATTACTATTAAATTCTTCCAGTTTAGCAACCATCACATTTTTCCTACATTCGGGAAGTGTTTCTCTAATTAATGCATAGATAATGCTCCTCTGGTTTGATTTCTTTAAAAACTCTGATTCTAAACAGTCTTTGAGCACAAACTTCTTCCTCGGTGCTGAGAACTATGGTGGCACGCCAATGTCTTTTTTTCAGATTTGTTTCCATGTGTTTTAGTGTTTTGCCTGCCTGTATGTGAGCCATGTGTGTGACTAATGCCCAGAGGCCAGAAGAGAGTATCAGGCTCCATGGAACTGGAGTTACAGGTGGTTGTGCTTAAACCACTGAGCCAATCTCTCCAACCCCCAATACTGAAATGGCTTAGTATACAGTTCCTAGTTTAACACTTAAAGTTATGCATGTACATTCCAGCTGCATTGCTGTATCGATGGAGAGGGTAGAAAAAAAAAGTCTTTATCTTTTTTTCTTTTTTTTTTCCCTGTTGGGGACGTTTACTAGTAATTTAAACCAGGGCATCTGCATACCAGGGAAACCACACTACGTCCTCGAACACCACAACTTTCAAAATATATTATGTATTATTTTATTTGTTTGTTTTGAGTCAGAGTTTTTCTGTGTAACAGCCCTAACTGTCCTGGAACCAAAATGTATTCTTTTTTTTTTTCCTTCTTCTTTATGGTTTTTCGAGACAGGGTTTCTCTGTGTAAGTCCTGGCTATCCTAGAACTCCCTTCCTCAAACTCATGGAGATCCGCCTGCCTCTGCCTCCCAAGTGCTGGGATTAAAGGCGTGCACCACCACCACCCTACCTAAGATGTACTCTTAAATTTAACCTTTTCCCCTTTATTCTAAAGCACTGCTGAGGCCTGACCCCAGGGTTTTGTGCATACCAGACAAATATTCCACCATTAAGTTATATCCCCAGCCCTGAAATTGTACTTTTCCTTACTAAATTACGACCTATGAATTGGAAAACCACATCATTAAAACAACAGATAACAAGGCTATCATTAATGTGCTATCACCAGAAAATCTGGAGAATAAACAATATTCAGTGTTTGATGAGACCATCAGTGAACACAAAAGTATTAAATATGAATAATTCCTATCTTTTAGATATAGACTTACAAGGAACATATCCATGCTAGACAGTGGTGGTGCACACATGCCTTTACCAAACTTGGAAGAGAGGGGCAGATAGATCTCTTGAGTTCCAGGCCAGCCTGATCTATAGATCTATCAGGACAGTCAGAGGTGTTGCAAAAAGAAACCCTGTCTCAAAAATAAAAACCCTACAAAACCAAAAATCACAACCACAAAGCAACAACAACAACAAAAAAAAAAACAGTGGGGGATGGGAGAGGAAGAGAAAGAGAACTGGGGAAATTTATGAGAGCACTGTAAAAAATGTAGAAGACACAATACAACCTGAAGTGGGATAGTGAACAATAAATCTCTGGCATGTAATGTAAGAGAGGGAAAAGAACATAAAACTACCCTACTAAAGTAAAATATATGCAATTTTCATACACAAGGCCTATTAACAATATCCATAAAATTTAATGTTTATGCTTTAAATTATAAATCACATACATTATAAATAACCAATAAAATTCATTTAAGTAGAAAGCATACTTACAGAGCAATAAAGAAATTTATCCTGGTATGCTCATTTATAGTAAATTTAGCTCTCTTGAAATAAACAAAGGTCATAGCCAAAAGATACTATAAGGAAAAGTTAGAAATTAATATTAATGGTTTGCTTTCTGTAATACAACTGCTATAAAATAGTAAACTAAACTTTAAGGCATTATTAATCTTTATGCAATCACCTGAACACTTATTTTTTGTCTCCTGTAATTAATCCACTTGAATATGTGAGAGTTACTGATAATTTACTATATTTAGCTAGGTGTATTTCCAAATTTTATTATAGCTGATGCATTCTAAAATTAAAACTCCATTTTTTTCTAACTTAAATTTCAATCTTATAGAGAAGTTGAAATAGTTCAATGAGTAACCAAACATCTTTCACCTAGATTCACCAATAGTTACTTTAAAAAATATGTAAGAATAACTTCTAAATAACTTCAGAAATTAGAATAGCAAGGCTTAGTTTCATTGAGAAAACACATTTTAAATGCAATATCACAAAGACACGCAATTATCCTATTAGAATGTATGCCAAGATCTAATGGTGTAAATTTGAAACAAGTTAAAGTATGAACTTTTATCTCTCATACTGATTTATTATCTAGTGAGGGCATTGTACAAGAAGATAATTCCAAGTGTTCCCTTAATTTCCAAGTAAAGGATTCCTGAAATAATGTCAAGTGTTCTGGGTTTGTTACTTTTCAAACACTGCCCCCTGCTGTCCACCAGCATTAAAGCACCTAAACTGTACCGTTTACCACAACTATAGAAACTGAGGATTTGGGCATATTACTGTTTATTTGAAAACTGACACTGCGATTGTTTTAAAGATTAAATTCTTGGAGACATATTTTATTTTTACACTTATTTATATATATTTATTTAATCAGTGTGTGTCATGTGTCAGGCCACCATCCAGATGAGGCAATCAGAACAAATGACGGAAGTCCATTCCATTCTCTCTTCCACCATGTGAATCCCGGGATCAACTCAGGATTGGCATCAGGCATTTTTGGCAGTTGGTGTAGCATGTATGTATCCTGCCAACCTCACATCAAATGTTTGTGATAAAATGTTAGCATGTGCCAGGCATTGGTGTTGCCACCTGTAATCCCAGTACTTGTAAGACAGAGGCAGGCAGATCTCAGTGAGTTTGAGGACAGCCTGGTCTACAGAGTGAGTTCCAGGACAGCCAGGGCTACACAGAGAAATACTGTCTCAAAAAACAATAACAACAAAAAAAGTTAGCATGCCTCAGATTTACCTCAAAATAATTTACATTCCTGGGAAAGAAGGGTTAAAAGAAAGAAGAATGGCCACGTTGATGATGGCTGTACTTTTAAGAGCCACACGGAAGGTCTAAGTTGTGTGTGCTTTAGTTTTTCTAAATTAGTTTCCAGAGGCTGCAGAAATGCCTCAGCTATTAATAGTGCTGTCTATTCTTCCAGAGGACCCAGAGTTTGATTCCTAGCACCCACATGGGGGCTCACAACTGTCTGTAACTCCAGATCTTGGGTATCTGACACCATTTTCTGACCCTCAAAAGCACCAGGCATGCAAATGGTGAACAGACATACAAACAAGCTGATCACCCAAACACATAAAGTTTCTAAAAAAAAAAACTTTCCAAAATTAATTTTATTTTAAAAAATATTTTAGCTTTTTTTTGTGTGTGTGTGCTTGTGTGTATATGAGTGCAGATGCCTGGGAGGACCAGAAGCCATCAGATCACCTGGAGCTGGAGCTACAATCAGTTATAAGTCACTCACTACTGGTGCTGGAAACTGAACTCAGGTCCTCTGAAAGAACAGGAAGTCCTCTTAACCCACTCAACCATTTCTCCAGCCTCCCAAATTAAAATAAAAAAAACTAAAACTTTTTTATCTTTGTCAATTTAAGCATAAAACAAAGGCCTTCATTTCAATCCTTAGACTTAAATCATTAACTAATCTTCTATACTTTCCTTTATCTATTTATTGATTTATATTTTAACCGTTACTGAACTTAGTATATGACTGCTCAGTCTAAATTGGTATTTACAAAAGTAAAATGGCAACTCTTCAGCTTACTCAAAAGTATAGAAACAAATATTGAAATGTATCCATAAAAGAGCATAGACCATCGCTGTTCCTAATAAACTAAAGTTTATGGAATATTGATATCTAACTGAAGAACATGTTAAACTAAGGGGTGGGGAATGAGAGATATGAATAAGAATAAAGTAGATGGGCATCTGGGTACATGCCTTTAATCTTTGAGTTCAAGTCTACAAAGGAAGTTTTAGGACAGCTAGTGTTACATAGTTAAGCCCATGTCTCAGGAAAAGAAAGTATAATGAATGATACACACATATAATGTCACAATGAAACTGATTTCTTTGAATACTAACCAAAAGAGAATGATCCATTATTTTAAAGATACTTTTAATTGTGTCATGTTGGAATGTGTGTACGTGTGTGTGTGTGTGCACTCATGCACCTGCCCAGAGCTGGAGTTACAGTAGTTGCAAGCAGCTAGATGTGGGTAGAAGGAACCTCTGGATCCTCTGGAAAAGCACCAAGTGCTTTTAACTGCTAAGCCATTTTTCCACCCCACAAGCCATTTGCTCTATAGAATAATTCTCAATTTCACTTGTCTAGTGTTTTTCAAAGTATGTGACAGTCGCTAATCTGTGGTTGTTACTCAGCAGTAAGGATGCGATCATGGAATAAGAGGTTATTTATGCTATTAGAAATTATATTATATACAGCAACTTAATGCCTCTTGAATTATAGTAATAAAATTGATTAAAAGGATAATTGGAACTTTTGGTCTGAATTATTTATAAAATATTCAAACTTATAGAAGATTGCCTTAATGGAGTGAGTCTCAAGAACTTTTCTCCATACCAATTAAAGGTAGTAATTCTTCTTCTTGGTCTACTTAAAAAAAAAAAGTAGTAATTCTAACCAAATGAATTGAATCTAGCTGACCACAGTGATACATGTCTTAGGAGGCTGAGGTAAGGTGATTGTGAATTGATGAGTCTGAGGTCAGGCTGGGCTGGAATGAGACTGTATCCTTGCCTTCGACCCCCACTCCCTACCCCGAACCCTGCCACCAAAGTATTGAGTATTGTTTCCAAATGGATTTGGTAAAAATTAAGTTTAAAATTTCTGCTTTGGGGACAAGTGGGATGGATCAGTGGGTAAAGGCACATGCCACAATGGTGGAAGAAGAGAAACAACCCTGTAAATTGTCTTCTGACTTCAACATAACGGCTATGGCATACATGTTGTCACTATCTCACACACACACACACACACACACACACACACACACACACAAATATGATCAAAGAATTCTGCTCTGAAGGAAAGACATAGGCTATTTTTCTAAACATAACGAAGGAGAAAATTCTTATTGGGTATCATAAAAACTTTAATGGTCTAGTAACACAACAATGATAGCTTATGATTATACTGTTTCCAGTTTACCTTGTCTGCGATTTTACAACAGCAGTCCATCCACAAGAAATCTTGAATTAAGTCGTCATCTACAACAAAAGGTAACTATGACTTATTTTCTTTAAAATGTTTCCTTTTGAAGAGATAATTTCTGTATTGAGACATTATAAAGTGATGTTTTGAAATTAAGCAAAAATGGTTACTAGGTTTAGTTGTCAGTTTTTAAAGTAAATTTATTATTGCAATGACTATCCATTTCCCATCTGATTTGCCTTTATATATATATATATTCAACTTCAAAAGTGAATAATGTTTCATTTTTGAGCATCCAACAGCATGTTGGAAAACTCCAGCTCTTCCTTCTTTTGCAGAGTATATTGTAAGAGACAGAAATGGAATCTGAAGTAAGATAATTCACCTTCTAAGAAATAATAGCTTAATACTGTTCTAAGTGTATCACTTTTCGTAATTACATTCTCCTTTTATCATTTTGGGTATTATTCATTTGGGCATTTTTCATTTTGGACCCTTTCCCCTTTTTCCTCTCTACTCTACTTATTACTCAAATAAAAATATAAATATGTCTATATAAGTAACTTCAAATTTTACTTGGATTTATAATTAACATTTAATTTTGAGAAAACCAATTTTTAGGATAAAAAGATCAACAAAATCTTGAATAATAATATCTCCCCCAGAGTGGTGGTACAAGCCGTTGATCCCAGCCCTTGGGAAACAGAGGCAGGCAAGTCTCTGTGAATTCAAGTTCTACTCCAGGGCAGCCAAAGATACTTGACAAGACTCTGTCTCAAAACAAAAACACAACAGAAAGAAAGCAACGTACAAAAAGTAAATTAAGAAAAAAAGTTTTGATTTGAAAGCATTAAAATAGATAATCTCAAAATATGTTGAAAACTATCAGAATTTAATCTAGGAAAATCCCCTTTGTTTTAGTAACAAAGCAAAAAGTTCTTTTTATCCATTTTGTATGTTATGAATTGCATTATTGTAATTGATATTTGGAAACTTCTAAGAATAACTTTATTTTCTGAGAATTTGTTTGTTAATTCTATTTCTATTTCATAAGTTACCTAAAATGGTAGAATCAGGTGTTTTCTTATGACCAATTAAGAGTACTCAAAAAACCTTGTGGGGTTTTTTGCTTGCCTCTAATCTGAGCATTTGGTAGGTGAGGGCAGGAGGATTAAAAACACAAGGTTATTCTTCAGTACATAAAAAGTTTAAGTCTAGCCTGGCGTACATGGGACCCTTTCTAACACAAAGGCAGTGAGGAGGAAGAGAGAGAGAGAGTAAAGAAAGGTTTGTGGGCAATCATTTTGCTCTCTTCTTACTAAGGAGCAATGGGACCATGTTAACAGTCTAGATTCTGATTGGAGAAATCTTTATACCTCCTCTTTACATTCTTTACATATTTTATCTCATCTTTTAGCTCTGATGTTCTTTACATCTTACCAAGTTTGCATGCAAGCATATAGCCTTCCTTTATAGTCAAGGAGGGTCTGCTGTGCACCACTATTAGACTGTGCTGTGATCTGAGTCCTTATCAGGAAACATCTACACTATCTCTTATTCTATTGTCTACCCACTGAAAAAGCAGGGCTCCTTTTCTTGGCTGGTATAAACACTACATTGTAAAAACCTGAAAAAAGAGATTTACACTAGAATTCTTCAGTACTTTGCACTATTAAAATGTTTTACACCTACCAAATAATTTAAAGAAAGCAGTCATTTCCTGACGTTGTATAATTAGACAGGGTCCTTTGGGCTGCTTAGATTTGTTATTATGTGCATTTTTTTCGGATGCTTGCCAACTATCTTTGAAAATAGGACGCTTCAGATTGATAGGCTTTTTAGTTTGATGCGACCGATTAGAACCTGATTTTACATGAACAGTGACAGTAGGTGGTGTCTCACAACACATCTGATTGTGCCGCATTGTGGCTTCCCGAGATTCCTACAAAAGTAAAAATACAAAATTATTGATCACATCCATTCATTTCTATATAAAAACTAGCTGAATACTAACATATGCAGTCATACAAAATGTTGATCTTGCTATTAAAATGCTATTTGTAACACCAAGTCATATTAGAAATTGTTCTTACAGTGCTCAGAAATGCTATGCCTCCTTGGGTAATGGCATACTCCCTCTTCTTCATTTTGCCTTGGTTATTCTGGAACTCAAAATCAAATCTGAAACTTGCTTATTTTCTTTTTTATAATGTTCCTTTTTCCTGGTAAGTCTTCCTTGGCCACAAAGTTTCCATATTCAATAAGCAATTATTGGTATTTTCTGAACAGTTTTAGCAATAAATGACACATGTGTTGTATGATTTTCACTAATGTGTGTGTGCATGTGTGTGTGTGGTTTTTGTTGAGCCAGGGTCTCACTATGTACTTCTTAGCTGGTCTAAAAATCACTAAGCAGATCAAGCTGGATGGAACAACTTCAGGATCCTAATGCAAACCTCTGAATCCCTGACTCATAGTGATCCAAGTAGCCACACTTCCCTTGGCATTCAACAAGTTATGTACAGATTTCCTTCCTGCTCTCAGAAACTCTCCTGCTGAAGGTGAAGCTACACCAAACTAGCTGGATACTACCAATACTGCCCAATCTGAGAGTCACATACATAGTTATATATTTTTAAGCTATACTTAAAAAGAAAACATGGCCAGGGCAGTGGTGGTGCATGCCTTTAATCCCGGTACTCAGGAGGAAGAGGCAGGTGGATCTCTGTGAGTTCAGGGCTAGCCTGGTCTACAAAGCGGGTTCCAGGGCAGGCTCCAAAACTACAGAGAAACCCTGTCTCGAAAAACAAAAACCAAAAGATAGATAGATAGATAGAGAGAGAGAGAGAGAGAGAGAGAGAGAGAAAATATGAGGGTTGGGCTATAGCTCAGTGGGAGGGGAGACTACTTGTCTAGCATGTGTGAGAGCAGAGCTCAAGCCTTAGAGCTAAAAACAAAGTTAATTTTAATAACAAAGTTAATTTTAATAAAGCCAAATAGATCAAACATGTAAATTTAACATCTAATCAATATAAAATTAATAAAATATTTTACATATGAAATCTTTTAAGTCTAGTACATTTTTTAAAAAATAACATTTTTTATTTCATGTGCACTCATGTTTTGCCTGTATCTGTGTGAAGGTGTCAGATCCTCTGAAACTGGAGTTACAGGCAGTTACAAGGTGCCATGTGGGTGCTAGGAATTGAACCCAGGACCTACTGTAAGAGCAGTGCTCTTAACCTCTGATCCATCTCTCCAGCCCCAAGTCTGATACATTTTTGATACTTTATGCATATCTCAATTTTATGTTAATTACTAAATAACTCAAAATGTAGTCCTATAAAAATGAAGTAGTGTATGAGAGAATATTTTACACTCCTTCCATTTTACAATTAAATGAAGTACAAGTTTTCTGTTGCACCCAGCCAAATAAGTGTTTATGGTCACATGTGGCTAGTGGCTACAGTATTAAGCAGTGTAGGGTTAGATGATAAAGAAGCAGGCAGAGGGGGCTGGGGAGGGGGATCAGCAGTTAAGAGCACTCTCTGTTCGGTACTCACAGGGGCTCACAAGCATCTAACTCCAGGGAGTTCGGAGCCTTCTTCTGTTCTCTGAGGGCACCAGGAAAGCATGTGGTGTACAGACACACATGCAGGCAAAATAATCGTGTGTGTGTGTGTGTGTGTGTGTGTGTGTAAATAGAAAGGAGGGAGAGAGAGGCGAGAAAGGGAGGGAGGGAAAGAGAGGGAGAGGGAGAGAGAGAGAGAGAGAGAGAGAGAGAGAGAGAGAGAGAGAGAGAGAGAGAGAGAACAGTAGGCAGAGGACAAGAATGGAGAAAAACACTTATAGCAACAGCTAGTCTGAGAGGAACCTGGACTCTATCTCAAAACCAAACAATCAGCCAACAACAAAATTAAACAGAAGAAATTATAATTAGTTCTACAATAATTTCTTGCCTTTTGTTTTGCTTCTGGAAAAAAAGCAGTCATTAGGATTTGCCAGTGGAGTGGGGGCAGGGCTAGGTTCAGTGGTAAAACATACCAGAATACAGAAAATTGTGGCCCATTTTTCACGAGTTAAGTTTGACTCAGTGGTAAGTGACTTTCAAATAATGTTTTTATATTGCAACCAATGGTAAATAAGAAAAAGCAAACTTCGAGTATCCGACTATTTCATCTAAGACTTGAGGAAACAGGAAAGGGAACGTCTGAAATTCCCAACTAGATATCCACTGAAGTGAAGAAAGACTGAAGGAAAGTCGTGGAGCAAGAACGGAAGGACAGAAGCTGTCTATGCCACAGCGTGTGTAAAATTCCACATTGCGGGATCTCTTTGGCTTAGCTCTTTGCTCAAAGGAAAAAAATCAAAGGCTAATTAAAATATGGGCATTTCTCTAGAGAAAGAGGGAGTGCGGGGGGATAAGAAACTATGGCCTGTAGGTATTGTGTAGTCACGTCTCCACAGACACATTCCATCCTAGAGGGAAGCCGACCAAGACTCGGGTTCACAGATTCACCAGCCCCCGACCCGCGGTTCCGAAGCGGTAGGACTGCAGCGGGAGGAAACCGGTCGCCTGTGCAGCTTTCCCAGACATCAGCCCCCCCGGGGTGGGCTCTTCAGGGATGCAGCTTGATTCATGCGTGCTTCTCAACCTGGACTCGGGTGGAACCCCTACTTTTGTGCCATCCGCTCCCTATCTGGGGTTAGTTTGCGTCACTCAAGGCAAAGTCTCACAACATAAGGTAAGAATCCTTCAATTCGCCTGCATGCATTCTAGCGACATTGGAAAAGGCATAGCTGAATTCATAAAGACCATGTCTGAGTTTGTGAGGTTTGGGGTTTTGTTTGTTTGTTTGTTTGTTTTTTTTTGTAAATACACTTGAACTTTGTAGGCATCTGAAGAAAGTTCTCTCTGAGTGTAGGATAAAGGGCGTCTGGCGACAGAATCATAAAATAGAAATCGTTTTTCTGTATGAAAATCCAATCCCTGGCGACAGGGGATAGGCAGG
>LOEQ01004024.1:218927-234913 GCA_001685075.1 Bramus lutescens
CTGACGCTCGGTCTTCTGCAGTTATTCGGCTCTAGCTCTATGGACCTCTTCGCTGGAATCGCGCTTTCCCGCGAATGGTCAGTGTGGAACCGTTGAGGTGCCCGCCCCGGACGGGACCAGGACACCGTGCTGCCCTGCAGGCCCGGGGCCTCTCGCCGTACCCCTCCCCCCAACCCGCTTCCCTGCAGGCGCCTCGCACTTGTTAGCTTGAGAGAACGCTGTCGTCCCAAAACCGCGTGGACACAAGTGGGTGAAAGGAGGAAGAGCCCGCCTGAGCTAGCTCAAAGGGTGTTAAAAGTGACTTTTAGTGAGAGGACCGTGTTCTCCCGTTTACAGTTAAATCCTGTGTTTTCTTGAGGCCTGGGATGTAGCAAGGTGTTTAATAAATGCTCGCCTGCCCCATCCCTCTAATGCAGAATCTACTTTTCTGCATCAGTTTCTCCATGCTGTTAGTCTTTCATGTCTTACTGCCTCATATTCCAGAAAAGAACGAGATTTAAATCATTGGGATGGCTGACGTTACGTCTATGATTTTCTTTTCCGATTATAGCATTTAAGAGCATCTTAGCCTTGCCTGTTTGCAGTACTTCCCAGTTATTAGTTTCTTGCTCAGTAACTCTGAACACCGAAAGCAGCTTGCTAACATACAAATCAACCTAAAGGGGCACTTTGAGTACTTAGCTTTCGTGAGGGAGAGAGGTCTTTGAGTTGTTCTTTTTTTCCGTAGGTTCTGGAACTCACTCTAGACCAGGCTAGCCTCGAACTCACAAGAGATCCTCCTGCCTCTGCCTTCCAAGTGCCTAGCTCTTCACTTTTTTTTTTTTTATTAAATCCATGGCCCTTGGGTGAATAAATCTGTCAAGAAAATCTTCAGGGAAGTGGCTGCTTCAGGTTTCATGAGGATCCTTCTTTGCTGTCTTTTTCTCAAGTGCAGGGATTCTTTTGATCACTAGTTTACAGCCATTAGTATAAAATGTTATTTACTTAGCAATGTATATTCAGCACATGAACAGCACTCTGCTACTGCGAAACAGTCATGGACAAAGCCTTTTCCATAAGAGGCACAGAAAGTACACACACAGCTGGGCAGTGGTGGCCTTAACCCCAGCAGTCGGGAGACAAGTAGGAAAATTTGTGAGTTTGAGGCCAGCCTGATCTACAGAGTTCCAGGACAGGTTCCAAAGCTACAGAGAAACTCTTGTCTTCTAAAACCATAAAAATGAGACACTTTTTTTTGTGTGTGTGAGACTGGGTTTTGTGTAGTCAAGGATGGCCTCCATTCAGTTCATACATAACAGAGGATAAGCCTGAACTAACTTCACCTTTCAAGTGTATCACCATGACTGACAGTGTTCCTCAAGTAATAATTAAATTTACATTTTGTTTTTATATTAAGGTCAATTTATCAAAATAAAGGTATCGAAGAAGTAATTTATCGCCAGTATTTTGGCTTAAAAGGTTACAACCAGTGAGGCCTTCATGAATGTTCTCACTACTTTTTAAACTATTTTGCGTTTAATATGAACACGCCAGGTAGCTTGAGTTGTTTCAGTTGAGCTCTGTCTGTAGAGACAGATGAGAGATCCAAGAGTCAGATGAGGCTCTGTAAGCAACGGACCATGCTTGCCACTCAAAGGACACAACACCCGTGACACAGCTGCAATTCCCTGCACGCAGAAAACACTTGATGATGTAAGCAGGGCCTTGACACATGGGCATTAGTAAGACATCTTTACCACCAGCACAAATGCAGGCAGATGATGTGACCTCAGCATGTCAAAATAAACATAAATGTGAGCTGGCTGGTACTTACTGTCATATGCTGGACAGGTACAGAGAAAGCATTCTTGGTTTCCTTCTTGACTCGTATCCGAGACTTGGATTTGACTGAGTATTTAAAGCAAGTCCCCGAGAGCTGGAGAGATGATTGAAGTCAATGGCTGTTCTGAGAATCCAGGCTCCATTCCAGTTTTCAAATGGCAGTTCACAATTCTCTTACTAAACTTTATAAACTTTTTCTTGAACATGTCTGAAACATTTCCACTTCTCTTTATTATTATTGGGTTTTTTTGTTTTTTTGAGACAGGGTTTCTCTGTGTAACCCTGGTTGTCCTGGAACTAGCTCTGTAGACCAGACTGACCTCAAACTGAAGAGATCTACCTGCCCCTGCCTCTCAAGTACTGAGATTGAAGGTGTGTGCCACTGCCACCCAGCTCATTTTTTTTTAAATCTAGCTTATAATGTGCTCTCTTCACCATTTAAATTTCCTACTAATGCCCATGTTTCAAGGAGTCCGAATTCTCATCATAGATCATTGTGAGCCACCATGTGGTTGCTGGGAAATGAACTCAGGACTCTGGAAGAGCAGGCAGCCTTTGCTCTTAACCTGTGGGCCATCTCCCCTGCCCCCATAAACCTCATTTCTAAAAAGTAAGTGTGCGTCAGCTTGCTTCCACAAACCCATATTTTTCCTTATGGCCACAGTTTTCACAGTGGACCGTTTATTTTGGCAGTACAGATTCAAAACCTCCCGAGATAACCGCAGTGTTTTTGAGACATGAGAATAAAGGGCAATTGGAACTGTGTTGTAGATTTCTTTATGGGGTCAAAGTGCCAACAGCAACGTGAGCAGTCATTTTTGAAATCTGTGATTCTTTAAATTTGTAGGTCTCTGACATGCCAAACATCACTCCAGGAAATACATCGGTAATAAACAATAATCTCTGCCTCAGAACTTTTGTTAGGCACCTAAAGGTTAAGGTCAAATTCTAATAGTCTTGAAGGAGCACCCAACACATGTGGCTCTCAGTAAAGAATAATCGACAATTCAAAGTATAGGGGATTCAAAACCTGAAAGACTAGCTTCCTAACAAAACAGACATTACAGTATGGTAAGCAACTGTAACCTAGGCCTCTGGTGACTAGTTGAATTAACTTCAGTGAGGGTCAACAGATCTGTTATAAGATTCAGACTTTTATCCTGGTAGATTAAGTCTCAAAAATATTCACTGACAATTTATGAATGAGCTTACAATCATTTCCATCACATTACCCTCTTCTCCTGGACTCTTAGTCTCATGTCCATTTTTTTGTTTTGTTTTGACTCACTGACTTCAAGTAATGAACATACATGTGGACCTAATCACTGGAGCAGAGGCAACGAAGCATTGGCTACACCACTAAAGAAAAGCCCTAGCCCTCCTTTCCCCCAGGAGCCATTAAGTTCAACTTGGAGTGGGACTTTGTGAGCCCATAAACCATCCAGGCTGAAATGCTAACAGGCTCAATTCGTGCAGGTGACCATAGACCATGAGTATAATGTCATGTCATGTCCAGAAGACAGTGTTTAATAGCACTGTTCTCCATCCTTCTGCCCTTTCACTGTGTTCGAGACTTGGGGTGACAAATGGGTTTAGGGTGGAGCACTCAACAGCCCCCACCACACCCCTGGAACATGTGTGGTTATTTTAAGACAGGGTCTCACTTAGCTCAGGCTGGCCTCAATTTACTGTGTAGCTGAAGTGTGGCCTTGAACTCCAGATCCTCCTGCCTCCAACTCCTAAGATTCAGACAGCAGGTCTCACTACATCTGGCTAAGATGAGAAGCTTATTTTGCTGTTAGTGATTTTTTTGTTTGTTGGTTAAGATAGTGTCTTGATCTATAGCCCAGTTTAGGCTCAAATGCCTCAGACTTGTCTGTCACTATGCCTAGTAAAGACTTCCTGGTGGGAGTGGGACACCGAGCCTCACAGTAAAATGTTTAAAGGCAAGGACTGGAGAGATGATTCAGTGACTAAGAGCACTTTTGTTGCTTTTGCAGAGGATCCCGATTCCCAGCACCCATAGTGGCCCACAACCATCCATAATTCCAGTTCTGGGGATCCAACACCTTTTGACTTCTACCGGCACCAGATACACGTGGAACACGTACATATACACAGGCAAAAGATTCACACACATTAAATAAGTAAATCTTAAAAAAAACAAAACAAAACAAAAACCAAAACCACAAAACTTCTGAAGTAGCAAGTACTTTGATTTGCTGTGTGGAGTAGGTTCATGAGCTCTATAAGAAATGAAGTTTCCGGGGCATTCTTGGTAGCTAGCAGTTATCAGAGGGTTACATACTTAACATGGATGCCTTAGCCTTGTAGGTCACACCTACAGTCAGGAAGCTAAGGCAGGAAGCCTAGAGCTTAAGCCAACCTAGACTTAACTGTCTCAAAACAAACAAAAACAGTGACAACCCACAATTAAAAACTTCATTGCATTTGCTCAGCACTTAAAAAACAAAAAAATCAGGCAGCAGTGACACATGCTTTTAATACCAGTGCTTAAGAGGCAGAAGCAGGTGGATCTCTGTGAGTTTGAGGACAGCAGAGTCTACAAAGCAGCTCTTACACTTAAAAATTCCTGTCTCAGAAAACTAAAATAAGTAAATAATTATTTAAACATTTTCTTTTTATGTGTGTAGGGGTTTTGTCTATGTGCATGTTTATGCACCCATGTGCATGTCTGGTGTCCACAAAGGTAAGAAGGCAACAGATCCCCTTGGCCTGTCACTACAGACAGCTATGAGTAATCTTGTGAGTACTGAGAATTGAACCCAGGTCCTCTGCAATTGCTTGTAACTTTTCATCTAGTGATCAGACCCTGCAATTCTCCTACTCCCCGCCCCCAGACGGGTCTTAATATGTAGACCAGGCTTCAAATTCATAGATCTTCCTGGTGCATCACAAATTCTAGGATTTAAAGCAGCCTGTATTTTATTTTTTTGCCTTTGTGATTTTTGCCAATAAATTAGCATAATAACCTGTGATAGTTACATGTGTTCAGCTGTGATATTACTTACTGTTTAGGAGCACATAATGTACCAAGTATTTATTTGTCTATGAGAAGCTGTAGTTTTAAGAGATCTGAATAATTTTTCAGCATAGTAAATGTCTATCCTTTAACAACCAATACTAATTTGCTTACTTTTCTTTAGTTTTAATTCAAATAAGTTTTCATAAAAATCCAGTCTATAAGATACTGAATAATGTGGATTAATCAACATTGAGATGAAAGCTATCTTCTTGAGCTACCTTAAATACTGACTACTGAGAGATGACATCTAAAATCCTATTAGCAACCGTTTGACTTATATTTCAGTAATCACATTACATTAGATAAAGGTGTGTGTGACCTAATAGAGCATGGCTACAGCCATGTCAATGTGTATTTACATGTCTCACTGTAAAACAAAACACAGAATAATCACTCAGACTTTGTATCAATTAGACAACTTTACTAAATGAGAAAACTACATTTAAAATGTGCTTCAAAACAAAATGGAATTAGAAAAAAAAAGATGTATGCATTTTAAAGAACTTTTGCACTGTGCTGAAAATCAAATGTTTCTTGCAGTAATACAGTATGCTCCAATCCATAAAATGTTAACAGAATTCTCAATTTAACATTCTCAAAGACAATAAGGTTTCACATCTATGGTAACACTTAAGAAGGGCATTATATAAATATTATGTCCATCCCTATGAAGCTTACAAATTTGACAATGTTCAATAAAATACTTTATAATCACATCCAATAGTGTCACTTCCAAAGAACCACAGATCTTTGCCTGTTAAGCCCTAAAATCTGTGTTGACTTTGCTACTCCTTGACATTTGTTAATGCTAACCCTTAAAAAAAGAGAACAGGAAAAGAAATGTTGCAATAAACTCACGTACAGAAATTATTGCTACTATACTTCACTACAAAGCATGTCTATACATATTATGACCTTTGATTATGAAAACACGAAGTAAAAATCTTTAGTGACAAAGCCTTACAGTCAGAAACAACATTCACATGGCAATTATTAGACAGTGAAGCACCCCGATACTCAGAGCTGATAAATGTCCCACTGACCAGCATTCATTTAAATACATCGTTCACATAGAGAGGGAAAGAAGAACGCCAGCTTTTCAAGGCTTGTCAAAGAAGGATTCTCATGTTCTGTGGATCTAAAAACAAACAAACGAAAACAAACAACACAAACCCCAAAAAACAAAACCAATGCAGGTGAGGATAATACCAGAAAGTTAAGCATGCCAAAAGGTGTTTCGTGCGAATTAAAACCTAAAGCCAAGGTACCACATAATCACATTACCAACTAGTTTTGGGTAATACTATATGAGCCTTATCTTAAATGAAATGCTACTGCACAATAGAGCATCAATAAATTAAAAATTAGAGTGCACAAATCCAAATCAGTGGCAATTTTGTAAAAAGCAAAATATTAATTCATTATCAGCTGCAACGTCTGCCCAGTCAAACTGTTTGATAAAAATCATTGGATCAGATAGTTTGTATATTTTTAAAACCTATCAACCTCTAAAATTCCTTTTTACTATTATGAGGCATAAGTTTTCTTAATAAGATCAAACAGCTACATAGTAGATAAGTGAAGGAAAATAATAGTTGGTGAATGTCTTTAAATCTCTTCCCTTATTCCATTTTTTAAAATATTTAGGGAAAAACAGGAAAAGTAGTTGCCATTATTCTAGCAAAAACAAACAAAACAAAACAAGCCCAAAATAATTAAACAACCAAGCAACACTAAAACCATGTGACACAAGTGGAACACCATGCTTTCATCTGGGAAACTACCAAAGCTAGTTAACTGGGATGCTTTTCAACTTTAAAAATTGTGATACCAGAAGATATAACTTTATGGATACTTTTGAATTTGGATTTAACTTTGTTGAATATTATAACAGAGTATACTTATTACAATACAGTGTAGCACATCTTTCTATTAGAAAAAAATTTAAGATCCTTTACCCGTCTCCTTAAGTTAAAGGTGTGACATCATAAAGGGTGTCAAATGGCTGGATGGTTTTACAGTGCACACTTATATATTATGAAGTATGTCCTTAACAAATCTGATGGTTTCTTTACAGAATTCCTTTCTTCACCTTTTCTTCGGTGGATTAGCTGTTCGAGGTGGAGTGACAGGACGTCCAGAATTCAATCCACCATACTGGTACTTAGCTTTCTTTTCAGATGGTTTCAGTATCTTGGAAAAAAAAAATTTATTAACAATATTATTCCTTTAATAAATGCCATCAATTGTTAAAGTTCAATGAAAATATAGAAATAGTTCAGCAACATTCCATAAACATTTCTTAGACTTAAGGACTGGGTAAGTTAGGCAGAGCAGCTCAGTAAGGCATGAAGAAATGCCTGGATTCAGCTTCCAGCACAGCTCTTAGGAACACTTAACTGTTATATTTTAGTAACAAAAGCTTGGGTACACAGCCTCAGCAACTGCAAACCCCATAAATTCAGGCTAAAATTTTCACTATTAGTTCACCTCATTAGAGAAAGAAAAAAAAAATCCACACTGGTCTGAGAAAAAAAAACCTATATTCTTACCTTAATTCTGACTCCACCCCACCCCGGGTTTATCCATTCTGCAGCTGGGCTCTGGAGTTGTTTCCACTTTTAGTTATTATAAACAATGCTACAAGATTTTGGGTGGACCTAATTTTGCTCAATCATCTGTTAACTCTACATCTAACTTTTAACGAATTGCCAAACTGTATTCCTAGGGCAGCTGCAGCAATCTGCATTTCCACCATTAATGTATTAAGTTTTAAAGTGTTCTGTGTCCTTGCAAACATTTTGTTTCTTAAAGACAGGTTCTTACTATGTTGCCCTGGCTGGCCTCAAACTCAAAGACAACTGCCTGGTTGTTTTCTGAATACTAGGATTAAAGGCATATGCAACCATGCCCTGCATAAACACCTGTTACTTTCATTACACTCACTACAGGGCATAGAATAGAGCGTTACCTGTTAGAAATAGAAAATGCCATCATTTTACAAGACCAAATATGGGAAAGATTTATGTAGTGTTTCTTAAAACCACTCTGCATACTAGAGTATCCCAATAAAAGAAATACATTAATCCAACTCCTCTATTAATCCAACAATCACTGAAGGACAAGACTTAGTTAGAACTCTTAAAATGTAATGAAGACACCAAGCATTTAGCATTCAGTTGTTGACAAATATGGTCTAATACAACAAAGGGAAAGAGTTATAGAAACTGTGGTAGTTTGAATGTAACTGGCCCTCACAATCTGATGTGTCTTTATTAGAGGAAGTGTGTCGCAGCAGTGGGATGGGTTTTGAGACACTCACTCTCAGGATACCTTCCAGTGTGTGTCTGTCAATTTCCTGATACCTGCAAAATTTAGGACTCTCTCAGCTATTACTCCAACACCATGTCTGCCTGCATGCTTCCATGATGATAATAGACTGAACCTCTTGAAACTGTAAGCAAGTCACCCAATTAAATGCTTTTTTTNCTGGAACTAGCTTTTGTAGACCAGGCTGGCCTTGAACTCACAAAGATCTGCCTGTATCTGTTTCCCGAAAGGCATGCGCCACCTGGCAAATGTTTTCATTTTTAAGAGCTGCCATGGTCATGATGTCTCTTCACAGCAATGGAGCCCTAGCTAACTTGCTTCTACACATCAGGAACCCAGCTAATACTAAAGTGAGACTATTCACAAGAAAAGATTTCTGGATTGAACATGTACGGAAAGTTCAGTTTCCTCATAGTGAAACTAAAGGCTCACACTGTTCTCCATGGAGTCCAAACTCAGGCACTCACGCTAAATGGCAAGTACTTTTCTCACTGAGCCATCTTCCCAGCTTGCCCTTCCTATTCTTTTAGTAGTTAGGCACTACCCTTATGCCACAAAAGAATTAACTATTTAAACACGTGGAACAAGAAAGGTGCAGTCTAAACATTTCTAAAAACGTATTTGCTTATACAGACCCAACATGAGGAAGTTTATGACCCAAACCAGAAAGTTTTAATTAGTGTGAGTGGTAATCACTTTTTTATTTTTTGGAGGGGAAGGGAGAGCCACTTCCACTGGATGTATTTGGAGATTGAACCAAAGGCCTTGCATGTGGTAAGAAAGCATTTTACCACTCAACTGTATTTCTAGCCCTGAATGTTAACAAATTCTGAATTAAACTGATTTTCAACACATTCTGCTCAGATTATTTAAAAAGAAAAATTACTCTGACAATAGTTTTAATGAATGTCTATAGTCATTAAAAATCTACCAAGCCAGACAGGGCAGCAAATGGCTATTATCCTGATATTCAGGAGGGAGAGGCAGGAAGACTGTAATGTAAGGTCATGGTCTGCCTGGGCTATATAGGAAGATCCTGAGGGGGGGGGAGACAGAGAGAGAGAGACAGAGACAGAGAGAGAGAGGGGTCATCCTTGAAACAAGAATGCCCTTTTTACTGTTTTCCAGGAGAGAGAGAAAGAGGGGGGGAGGGAGGGGGAAGAGAGGAAGGGGAGGGAAGGAGGGGGGAGGGAAGGGAAGGATGGAAGGAGGGAGGGAGGGAAGGAAGGAATTTATATTTCATGTCTTACCTGAAACGAACACATCAAAGTCTCATCCACACTCATCATACCGCCAGCATTGTCAAACTCGCCACAGTAATTTGGGGCAGAAAATAAGGTTACCAATTGTCTTTTAGCAAAAAATTCATACCCATCTTCCACCACCTGTCAAAAGAAATAAAAATCCTCATTAGTAGGTAATTTTTAATCGTCTCTGCTAATGCAGATTAATGAAGCAAAGGCCAAACAGCAACTTTTTCAGGTGCCAGGGCCCTGGTTTTACACCCAGAAATAGTAAGAAAAAACAAAATGAATCTTCCCATTTCCACATACTCCTACACAGACATATAACTTCCTTTTTTAAACCCACAAAACCAAACCAGCAACTTAAGAAGAGGTCAAAGGGACTGAGGCAATGGCTCATTGGTTAGGAGCACTTGTTGCTCTTTCAGTGTACTTAAATTCAGTTCCCAAAAACCAACATGGCAGCTCACAAACATCCGTACTGCTACTTCCAGGGCTTTTCATGTCCTTTTCTGATCTGTTAGGCACGAGGCATGTTTGTGGTACAAGCACATACATGCAAGCAAAACATTCACACAAAGAAAATGAAATATATACTTTAAAAACAAAGTTAAGACAAAAATATTTCCAAAATGTATTACAAGCCAATTATGTTTTACAGATCATGAGCACTATAAGTATGCATTACTGAGAACAGTGGATCAAAAATGATTTGATCACAGCTAAAATAATTAACAATGTATCATTAGCCAGTTTACAATCACATTCTACAGCTGTCTCAAAAAATTTCTTATAGCGCCAGGCAATTGTGGCACAAGTCTTTAATCCCAGCACTTGGGAGGCAAAGGCAGGCAGACGGATCTCTGTGAGTTCAAAGCCAGCCTGGTTTATGGACAGAGCTAGTTCCAGGACAGCTAGGGCTATTACACAAAGAAACCCTGTCTTGAAACAAAAACACAATCAAAAATTTCTCATAGCACAGTTTGTTTTGTCAAAAAACAATAACCGCACATTTGGGTAACAGACTATGAATGAGTTCTAGATGCTGGCCTCCTTATCTCTTTTTCCTACATAAACAACATTATCTTTTATTTTTAATGAATTATTCTATTTTTATGTGTGTAGGTGTTCTGCCTGCATGTGTGTCTGTGCATCATTTGCATGCCTAGTGTCATCCACTGGAGGTCAGAAGAAGGTGTCTGATTCCCTGGGACTAGAATTTCAGACAGTTTAAAGCTGTCATGTGAGTGCTGGGAATCGGATGTGGGTGGGTTCTTTGGAAGAACAGCCAGTACTCTTAATTACTGAGCCACCTCGTCAACCCCTACATTACCTTTCTTAGATATCAGTTCCTATATTTGAATGCTTGGTCCTCAGAAGATGGAACTGTTAAGAAGTATGAGGTGTGGCCTGGTTGAAGGACATGTATCATTGGGGGTTTTGAGGTTTCAAAAGTCCAAGCCATTCCCAGTCATCACACTCTCTGCCTCACTGGTTGTTGCCTCAAGATGGAAGCTCTTAGCTATTACTCTAGCACCATGCCTGCCAGCCATGACACTCCATGCCGTGTTGTTCATGAACTGTAGTCCCCTAAAACTGCGAGCCCAAATTGAATGCTTTTTTTTTTTTAATGTATTGCCTTGGTCATGGTGTCTCTTCACAGCAACAGAACAGTAACTAAGATACATGGGGAGATAGGGGATTATCTATTTATCTACCTATGAACAAAAGCATGTGAAATTAACAAAATATCCAAGAGTTTTAATACCGCATACCTGATGAGCTCGACAAATCAAGTCTAAATCATGACGATTCAGAAATTTACTGACTACATCAGCTCCAAAAGTAAAAGAAACACCACGATCATTTTCTCCCCAGCCTTGTACATCCTTATCTGGGTCAGACCACAGTAAATCACAAAGTAAACCTTTAAAAAACAGAAAAGAAAAAAAAATTAGAAGAAAGCACAGAATTAGGCATATATATAATCCCACCTTCTTACACTTTAACCATTCTTTGTTGAAGCAATCAGACAAATATAACCTTTCCCAGCTTCCTAAGGTGCACTTTCTGATGATTTCTGCATACATGAAATAGTATGTGACACACTCAAGCATAGTAGCTAGAACCTCTGTTTAGTTTCTCGCTATCATTCCCTAATAGCTTATCTATTCTTTACAATTATACTACCAGCCTCTTGTGTCATTTTATTTATTTATCATTAAGCCACAAACACATTAACACTTTTAAGTAAGACTTTTATCTTACAGGCAGGAAGGGCTAGTCTTTTCCTGTAATTTGTTTCCGTTAGGATTGTCCTGATCACTTTGGATTCTGTTTTTCCACTTTAAGTCTGCTTTTCTAATCTCTACAGTATTAAAAAAAAATATGAAGAACAAAATCAAATCAGATCCTAAATTAGAGAAATGTCTGAACCTAGGAAAAGATCTAAGGACTATAATATATTTCAGAAGGCTGAAATCAAACACCAAAATAAACATTTTCAATATCTCAGAAACTTTCAATTAAAATATCCCCCAAACAGAAACTTATTATCAAATGTTAACTGGTTTCAGGGATGATACTAAGTTTCTGAATGACTTTCACTAATTATAATTAGGTTCAAACATGTCAGCATTTCACATAAAGCAATTAACTAAACTTCTGTATATACTTACCTGTATCGGGGACATCAGTGGGTCTCATGATTCTCCGAATCTGTTCCATAGACTGTAGATCTGGTGACAGTCCTATAAATAAAAAGAGAAAGATCTGATATCTAGCAGAACACTTATAATGTTGTCTTTTCTATACTTCTACCAAGGAAATAAATTAAGACTCCAAGGAGGAACTCCATTATTTTCTTCCCAAATGCCCTTATCCTCCATAAGAAGACATTCAGTTGCAATCCTTCTTACTACTTTTGTAACTTCATGACCACTAAATCTTGAAGCATTTTTACTTTCTTGGTCCCCTAAGAACTTTTCCCCATATCCTACCTCAACATGTTTATTATCTGCAAAAATGTATAGACTACTAATCAGAAGGATAAATAAGAAAAAGCACAAGAACACACTCTGTAATCTTTAAAGTAGAACATAAATATAAGCTACCATTTCTCTAGTAAATAATTCAATTATCATCACAAGAAATGAAGCTAAATACACACTTCAAACTTCTCGGTTCCTATCTCAACTACACCAATGTCCAAGAACTACATTCCTTAAGTGTTTAGTCTATAGAAAACAACATTTCAACGAATACAGTGAATGATGTTGTCAGAGTAAACCACTCCCTACCTTAGGCCTAACTACTAATCTTACCAGCATTTCTCACTTTACAGCTTCCCTTAAGATAGTACCCTGGATAATACTGAGCAACCAATTTTTTATATTATTTCATTAAATTTCTTACCTCTATGAAAATCCAACTAGTTATTAAATTGACCTATACATGCCTGTACATGTGTGTATGATTATATTTTTATGTGCAGAAGCCAGATGATAGATAACCTTGGATGTTGCCTCAGGAGCAATCTCCATGTATGTTGCTGTTGCTATGTTTGTTTCTAGAAAGGTTGGCTGACATGGAACTTGGTACACAGATCAGGATGGCCTTGAACTCACAGACATACCTGCCTTTGAGCCTGTCTAGCCTTTACCTTGTTTGAAAAGGAAGATAACTCATTAGCCTGAAGCTCATTGGTTAAACAAAGCTGGCTTTTCCACGTGGGTTCTAAGGATTGAATTTAGGCTATTAGGTTTTCACGGAAAGCATTTTACCAAATATACTATCTCCCTAACTTTTGAAAAACTCTGTGTACGTGATAGCATAGAAAACTTTATTGTGTATTCTCAAGTGAGTTCTGATGCATGTGAACTTAGAAAAACTTCATCTAATGTAGACAAAATTATTCATTATTACACATTGGGGCTCTTCAGAAAGTCCCCAGGCCTTAGTCATAGCTATTTACAATCTTCAGAGCATGTGAATCAGAAACATAGCTCCTTTGTGTGAGACACCAAAGAGCATTTATGTAAAGTTGGGTGCCAAGGATGGAGGTCTGAAAACGTTTGATATAAATTCTAATCTCTGTATTCTTGTGTCCTCATTTCTGAACATGTACTTATGCTGATATACTGCATAAAACTTAGAAGTTATATGAATATTAAATTGTTACATTTAAAGTTTGATAAAAAGTATTTAATACAGACAGAAAGATAATTAGCCTCTCAGTTTTACTGATGGCAGAGTATCTTTTCATCAAAATTTGAGACACCACAAAAAAAAAAATTTACCACCAGTCAACCAGGCCTAAACTGATGCAAAGTGAAAATACTTTTTAAAATCACATAGTTATCTTTTCTTTTTTTCTTTCAGATAGCATATACGGCCTAGGACGGCCCTGAGATCCATCTCCCTCCGAATTCTGGAATTACAGGTGTGTATAGACCACTCCGGTCAATACTTATGTTAAATTCTCATTATCAATAATCACAAATTTCTAATTACTGAAGGAGGTCTTTTGGTTGTTTTTGAAGACAGGGTTTCTCTGTGTAGCAGCTCTGTCCTAGAACTCACTTTGTAGACCAGGCTTGGCCTTGAACTCACTGAAATCAGCCTGCCTCTGTCTCCTGGGATTAAAGGCGTGCATGGGCCACCACTGTCCCCCTTTGAAGGAGGTCGTAAGCCTCGAGCAGTTTTTGTTCATTCATAGCATGACTTTGCTTTTGATTTAGACAGCATCTTTCTATGCAGCCCTGACCCTGCCTGGCCTGCAATCTGCTGTCAGAATGGCTTTTAGTTGCTGTGTACCTCCCGGCACTCATATTTCCCACAGCATCTTAATTAGTAGGTCTCTTCTAAATAGCAAATTTATTACTCCACCTCCATGACAACAGAAGATTTTCTCATCCACAATGGCAGCTATAGGCAGACAGTTAAAACAATCAGTGAATGTCTTCCACAATTTAATATTAAATCTTCTTTTGCCTATAAAAAAGCGAGAATTAATGAATCAATAACCATTCTCATTAGTTATCTCAAAGAGAGAATATGATGGTTTTAATTTTCTTCTTTGTGCTACCTTAGCACAAACATAGCTCATCCACTTAGCACTTTTTTCATGTGCTGGAGATGTAGCTCATGTTTCAATACTTATCCAGCATGCAGGTTTATCATTATACTTAACTTTTTTACTTATGTTTTTAAAGGGGTAATAAAATAAACAATCAACACCACCTACAGGATTATAAAGACTTTAAAGACATCAAATGGCTTTATCTTATAAAATCACTGCAATACACTATTTTTAAAATAAAATAAAATAAAAAGGGTATTAGCTAATTTCTCCCTATTCAATGTATTGATCTAGCCAAGTAAGTAGATAGTCCATGTTAACCTAGTGCACTGAATAACGAGGCATAAACCTACTTCCATGAAAGGAACACTTCCAAGTGCCTAAGTGGTATTCACTTCAGAGCAAATTACAACTTGGTACTACAGCAAGTGAAAAGATGCAAGGTTATAATTTCCCCATAGCCCAGCTACAATGTACAAAGACAGCTTCAACTAAGAGTTACCTGATTTTCTTGATTGGGCATTAAGTTCAACTACCAAGCCAGAGAAGGGATGAAAGTCACAGCTATTAATTTCCCGTTTTTATGTCCAAGCCTACCTTTTAATGAGTAAGTGTAACTTATAGACCATTTACAAGCTGTTTTCCCACACGTTTCATCTGAAATCTTTTCTACCCTAAAAGGATATTCAAGTCTCACTTTATTTTCTAAGAACATGCCTCAATTTCTATTGTAGCTTAGAAAAACGGCTACAGTTTGATGTGCTTCAACTTACTTTTTCTGTACAAGTCTGACTTAACTCATATCACAAAAATGTAAAGATCAAATACAGAATCATTACAACATAAATTCCATGTGTATTTAAGAGTAACTTGCCCTGAGTATCAGCACATTCCAGCGTTAGAAGTGACTGGCATACATGACACATTCACAAACATTTGTTGTTACAGGAATCAGGAAGCTATGAGTTTTTAAGGAAAAAAAAAAGCGCAGATTCAAATGGGTAATTTAGCAGTAAAAATAATTAAAAAACTACTACAAATGCATGAAAACAAATTAAAATTTTAAAAATAAATTGACTTTTACATAGCATTTTATTTATTCATTTTTATTTATGTTATATATGTGAGTCTGCTTGTTTGTTTATGAACCACATGTATGAAGTGACTGCCAAGGCCACAGAGAGAATCCCCTGAAACTGGAGTTAAAGGCAGCGTTTGTAAGTTTCCTGATGTGGGTGCTGGGAACCAAACCTGAGTCCTCCAGAAGAGCAGCCAGGGCTCCTAACTGCTGAGAATTTTAGGTAAAAACAAAACAAAACAAAACAAAACACAATAAAACAATTGGAAGCCATCTTCTGATCTCCAAATGTATGGAGATACCATGCATGTAGGGTGCCTGTGCACATGCTTGCGCATGCGCGCGCGCACACACACACACACACACACACACACACACACACACACA
>LOEQ01004024.1:242115-254407 GCA_001685075.1 Bramus lutescens
CCAAGACAGTTTCTTTATTAACCAATGAAAGTAACACATAGACAGATGACCCTCCTACACCATGTATATGTGCCAGATCCCCCGAAAATGAAGTCAGTTGTGAGCTATCACAGAGGTACTGGGAATCGAACTCAGGTTCTTTGGAAGAGCAGCAAGAGCTCTTGATTGCTGAGTCATCTCTCCAGTCCAGCATTCATTTTTATCCAGGCACAAAGACAAGTGATTTAGTAGCACTGATTAATAGCAACTAATTTAGTGGCAGCTTCATAGAAAACCACTCTTACTGAGCTGGGGCAGCAGTAGTGCACACCTTTAATTCCAGAACCCGGGAAGCAGAGGTAGGTGGATCTCAGTGAGTTCGAGGCCAGCCTGGTCTACAAAGCGAGTTCCAGGACAGTTAAGGCTGTTTCATAGAGAAACGCTGTACTGGAAAACACCAACAAAAAGACACTCTTATTACTGTGTCTCTTTCTTACATCATCACCACACTATCACCATTTTTTGTATTATAAACATTTTGACTCTGATCTTTAAAACTCTTAAGGTAATCTGGGTACTTCTGTGTTTTCCAAAGCTTTAAAGTTGGCTTGTATCTATGGGTCACCAAGTTTGTAGGGCTTATGGGGTTTATGGAAAAATGAACTGAGGGGTTTGGTAGAATTGATGTCTTAATTTCAAGTCTCCAACCCATGCCCTTTCCTCTCCTTTTATCTGTCATTTACCCTTGTTCCAGTGTGTGTGTGTGTGTGTGTGTGTGTGTGTGTTTTAGTTGCTGAGACATCTTACTAGTGCTGGTCATCTTCCTCAGCAATGTCCATTTTTCCTTCATAGTCTTTATTTGTGGCAGTCTTGTGTATTTTTTCAAACTGATTTTGGGAGGACTACTGTAAATGTCTGTTTCATTTTTCCAGTATGTGATTACACACACACACAGGAATATATATTTTGTATACTGACTTTGTGTAGTATTAAAGTTTACAGTTTCTTTTGGATTTTTTAAAGTCAGTCATATCAGTTATAAAAACACAGCTTTATTTCTTTTCCAATCCATGGTGGTTTGAACAAGAATGGTCCCCAAATGCTTACACATTTGCATGCTTAGTCCCCAGCTAATGGACTGTTTAAAAAGGACTAAAAGGGTATGTCCTTGTTGGAGTAGGTGTGTTGCTGGGGATGTGCTCTGAGGGTCCAAAAGTCTAAGCTCTGTTGTTCATTCAGTCAGCCCCCTCCCTCTCTGCTACCTGTGGATCAAGATGTGAAGATGTAAAGTTCTCAGCTATGCTTCAGTGCCATGCCTGTCTGCTTCCCACTATGATAATGAATTAACCCTCTGAAACTGTAAACAAGCCACCAATTAAAAGCTTTTATAAGAGCAGCCTTTAGTCAGTGTCTCTTTACAGCAGTAGAAAAATAACTAAGACAGGAATTGGTACCAGGCTGTGCCAGTCTGACCAAGATGCTTGTTGGTGAAAAGTGGACTTTGGGGACTTGGATTAAGAAAGCAAGTCAACGTTGTAGGTGAGGCTGAACAATCCACCCTAGTAGGAGCTTGGGAGATAGTAGTGCTGAAGGCCAATGTGAAACTATGCAGGCCTAGCTCAACTGTTTTCAGAGGGGGGAAAATATCAGCTGACGTAAAAGCCATTCTTGTGATAATTTGGCAGAGAAATGTGGTTTCTTTTTTGCCCTTTTCCTAAAAATCTGCCTAAGGCTAATTGAAGAGTTGGATTAATGTCACTGGCAAAAGAGACTTCAAAGACAGTCTAGCATGAACTGTGTCACAGTTATTAGTGATCACCCTTATGTAGATCTACAATGAAAAGGAAAGTGGATAAAGTGAAGCAAGAAATGTACAGTTTGAGGGGGAAAGGAATGCTAGAAAATGGAGCCAAGTCTTATGCTCAAGATGAAAATGTTAAAGTCTGATGTTTAAATGGAATAAAGGGAGTGGTGACTTCAGACAAGGCCCCAACCAGCTAACCTTGCAACCTATGAAAATAATAAGCCTAAGATTTCCTTAGCCTAGAAACCACCAGGTCAGAATTTATGCAAATACAAGTAATGGAGGGGGGCCCAAGTAGGCAGCAGAACCTGGCAGCTTCAGCCACATGGTTCTGATTTTAGTCAAGCATACTGGAAAAGAGTTATGGAACCTTCCTCAGTGGTTAAGGAAGGGCACTGAAGTCAGGCATTTAGCAAGGAAGTCCCTGCATGCAGGCTCAGAGAAGCCACTGCATGAAGCTGTGGAGGTGAGGCCTGGATTGTAAAGGAGATCTCAAGATATTGGAGGGGTCAGAGTCCTGGGCTACCTGTCAAGGAGAGCTGCTAACAGGGAGTGGAACTAGCCCAAGAGACAAGTGTATTACAGCCAATAAAGTTGAAAGGAGTTGGAGACTTGAAGAGTGCTTTGACATCAGATGCAGGCGCATGCAGAGTTTGGAGCTACTGGGCTGTGGACTTGCTTTGGTCCAGTATTTCATCACTATGCCCTTTCCTTCCTTTTGGAATGGTAATGTATATTCTGTGCCATTGTATGTTGGAAGTATGCAATTTACCCTTTGATTTTACAGTGGGTTACAATTAAGAGATTGTCTTGAGTCTCAAAAGAGACTGTATTGATTGAGGACTGTAAGAAGACTATGGGGTCTTATGAAGTTGAATTAAATGCAGTTTGCCTTTTGATACCATTACAAGTTTATGGGAGCCAAGGAGTGAAATGTGATTCAAATGAGAATAGACCCCCACTAACCCAAACATATGCATATTTAAGTCTCCAGTTGATAAACTGTTTGGAAAAATTTAGGTGTGTCACTGGGAGTGGGCTTTGAGGTTCCAAAAGCACAAACCAAGCAGTCTCTGCCTGCTTCCTGTGGATCAGGATGTAAAGCTCTCAGCTACTGCTCCAGCAACATTTCTGTTTGCTTTTCACTATAATAAAGTGGTATACGCCTTTAATCCCAACATTCTAATCCCAGAATTCAGGGAGGCAGAGGCTGGTGGCTCTCTGTAAATTCGAGGCCAGCTTTGTCTACAGAGCTCCTGGACAGCTAGGGCTCTTACACAGAGAAATCCTGTCTTAAAAGGAAAATAAAAGTTCCTTTGGTCATGATATCTCTTCATAGCAATAGAACAATGACTAAGACATAATCTTTAATTTCTCTTCCTTCCTTGTTCAATTGGCTAAAAGTTTTCAGGTTCAGAATTGATGCTGTTTCTTTCTTCCATCATGTTTTTGAACCTGTTTGGAGGAAATGGCACCCAGCAGCACCTCACCATCATATTTTTGAGACATAAATATTTATTTCCGTTGAACTTATCATGAAAGCACTAGTAACTGATAACTCTATGTACCTTATCTTTAAGAAAACGCCTGTTCCACTTTACTAAGAATTTCTGTCAGGGGGAGGGGAATTTTTTTTCTTGTTTTTTTTTTTTTACCAAATACTTTTTAATCGAGATAACCAACTTTACCTTTTATATTAATGTGATTTATTTTAACGGAAGCTCTGAGTATTAGAGTAAACCAGTCTCCTAAAACAAGCCCATCAGTTCACAACATGATATCTTTATTAAACATGTTAAGTAAGATTCAACCTGCAAACAGTTTGCTAAGTTTTTAAGATCAAAATTAACACACATTAATGGGTTTCACAATGACACATATTTTTCAAGATTTGGGGGATTATATTCATATACTGGTTGATTTCTTGTTATTGCCAAGTTTTGCTAAAGTGCTATGCAAGCTTCATAAGACAAGTTGGGAAGTGTTACTATTTTTATTCATGTATGACCCTGCATGAATGTACCACGTGTAAAAGTCCAACTGAGACTGAAAGAGTGTAATTGGCAGTTTCTCTCCTGCCTGCCAGTTCCCTAACGACCACTCTGAGGCTTAACATTAACTACTGTTTGGCTTATCAACTCAGGTTTACTATTAACTAGCTCTTACAACTTAAATTAACCCATTCCATTTAACTGCATACTGCCATGTGCCCTGTGATTTACCAGTAATGCTCTGGCAACTTACTCATTTGGCAGCTGCTGGTGTCTCCCTGACTCTACACCTTCTTTCTCCCTGTATCTGTTTGGATTTCCCACCTAGCTATATTCTGTCCTCCTACAGGCCAAAGTAGCTTCTTTATTAACCAATGGTAATGAAGCATATTCACAGCATAGAGAGGGGCATCCCACATCAGAAGATGGTTAGGTTCCTTGGAACTGGAGTTACAAGCAGTTGTGAGCCACTGTGCTGGGTGTTGGGAACAGAACATGGATAATATGCAAGGGCAGCAAGGGCTCATAACTGCTGAACAATCTTTCTAACTCCTGTCTTTTTATATGTATCTGTAAGGTTATAAATAGATGTTAATGTCTTTGTAGTTTAGATTACTACTAAAACAATCTAACCTAGAAATTTAAGGTGTTTCAATACAAATTCATTTTCTTGAACAATAATATTTTCTATTTTTTTTGTCAGTTGAGCTAAATTTTTCATCTAAGCCTTTACATTTATTAGCATAAAGTGACTTATATCTTATTGTCCTTCAACAAGAGTCATGCTTCTCTCTGAAGTATGGCAGGCATCAGGTCTTTTCACCCCTTAACATAATAGTTTGTAATACTACCCCTTTCAGGGTCACAGCACAAGTCACTAGACTTGGATACAAACATTTAAAAGACAATACTCAACTCTCCAATCATCTTCTAAAGCATTTATTTTCCTCTAGCACAATCACAAATCACATGTGTTCATCTCTGCTCTATACTAGTACCCTTAGTACTACTGTTTCCTTTATCTTTACTGATATTAAGTCTTTCTAGACACATAAACTTTTAATCTTTTCATCAAGAGGATACTTACTTTCTGCTACTGTTTCTTTCTACTTTGATGAAATACTTATTCCACTGTCTGAACCAGCTTACTTTTGTGTATGAAGGCCAGAGGATAACTCTGGGTGGTTATTTTCCATGCGCTGTCTATTTCCTCTGGCCTGGAACTTGCCAAGTAGGTTAAATTAACTGACCAGTGATTCCCCCAGCCCTTCTCTGTATCCCTAGTGCTGGGATTAATCAAGTTAGTTTATTATGCAAACTTTCTGTATCTCCTACTCAGATCTTCTAGAAAGCTTACTGAGAGATCTTCACAGGCCAATTTGTGTGATATCTTTCGTCCTCAATTTCCAACTATTTGAGTGTTTCCTGTTCTACCAGTTACTAAAGCTATAGTAGTACACTATGGGGATAAGGTTTTCTCTATATGTCTTTTTAGGTCTAGTAACTTTAGATTTTCGTGTTGGACTTATTTTTAAGACATAAATATTTATTTCTGTTGAATTTATCATGAAAGCACTAATATCCTTCATTATCTCTAGTGACACTGAAGTTTACAGCTTCACCTAGCATTGTCAACCCAGGCCTCATTTGATTAATGTGTACATGACATAGCTTTCCCATTTTTTTATTTATCTGTTTTTCTTTTTTATTTAACTAAAACTTTGTTTGCATATAGGTGTTTCCCCTACATGCATACCTGCGTACCACTGTGTGCCCGCTTCCTACAGAGGCCAAAGAGGGTGTGGATCCCTGAGACTGGAGCTACAGATGATTATTATCCACCTCATGGATGCTGGGAATTGAACCCAGGTCCTCTGGAAGAGCAGCCAGTGCTTTTAAATGCTAAGTAATCTCTCTATCACCCCCCCACTGTGTTCCTAAATTTAAAATGTCTTTATATTCAATATGTAAATTTCTGAGTTTTCTTTACCTGCCCCCCCCCATTTATTGAGACAGAGGCAGGTGGACCACTGAGTTCAGGGCCAGCCTGGTCTACAAAGTGAGTTATGGGACAGCCTGAGCTATTACATAGAGAAATCCTGTCTCTAAAAAGTATAAATGTGTTCTAAGTAATGAATACGCTCAATTAAAATCATATACTTAGCCAGGTGGTGGTGAAGCACACTTTTAATCCCAGCACTTGGGAGGCAGTGGCAGGTGGGTCTCTGTGAGTTCAAGTACAGCCTGGTCTACAAAGAGAGTTCTAGGACAGTCAAGGGCTGTTACACAGAGAAACCCTGTCTCCCAAAATCAAAAAAACCACTAAAAATCATCTCACTCTCATTGAGACCAGCCTGTTCTACAGAGCTAGTACCAGGACATAGAGAAACCCTGCCTCAAAAAGCAAAAACAAACAAAAAGATTACACACTTATAGACTACTGTTAGCATTTGGCAGCTCCCTATCTATGTGAAACGGCATCTTTCAAGATTAAATTCATAAAATCTCATTACAAATCAGTATCAACAGATGAGCACTTACAATCAAATTTTATGACCAACATTGAAACCGCTTTCTTGAATCTTAAGTAAAATGTTGAATTCTATCCAAAAGAATTCCATCTCAGTAAATTACAAAAAAAACCAACCTGCCAAATTGTACTCACTACCAAATTACAATTTTATTTGTTTGAAAATTTTCCAATACAGGTTTGTCTTTTAAACTAAAAAGGACCTGTGATGTGACTCTGTGGAATCTTACATGCACACTAACGGTTATCTTTCACTAACCATCACCTGTACTTTCTCCAAGTTACTCTTAAGACTTCCTTCTCTAAAACAGAAAGGACAGCAAGAAAACAAAAAGAACCAATTCTATCAGCTTTATGTGTGTCTCACGAAATCTTAGTAATCTCCACTAACTACTGATATTTTTCTCTTCCATTTATGCCACTCCTCCCCTCTGCAACCCATCATTAACTAATGTCGGCTAATTTAGATTTCCTAAATTCTGTATAGGTGCTCCCTCTGAGCACAAAGGTCTATTGCAACCAAAAGTAAAACTTTACAGTGTTTTTCATGAATCTTCACAGAGATCTGTGATACACTGTAAGTAAAAAGCCATGCCCCTGTACACTGGCAAAACAGTGTAGTACAAAGAGTAAAGAATGTTGATAAACAGGTTGGGATGAAATAGTTCAGGAATAAATAAGTACCCAGCTCAAAGCATGAACTCCTGTATTATTTTGACATCTGTATTGAGGGGACAAAAGCAATATGCTTAAAACGGTTGGCACTTTGACACACAACAGGTCAGAGCTATCAACTACTGAGAATCCTGTGTGTTCCCACTGCCATGCAATTCAGTAAAACATTGTGATAAAATCAGTAAGAATGATCAATTAAACCCAGCTCTTGCAATTACGTCTTTAATGATCTATGAGAAAAGGCAAAGTATCCAAACATGTCTGCTGCAATACAACACACTAATTGTCTCAAAGAAAAGCACAAGACATAAACTACTGCTACCAGACTTACATAATTAACCAGATACTCTCAAAAACAAACAACACCCTGCCATGTCAAAGAAAATAGTTCTTTTGTAGCCAATGATAAAATTCAAGATTTCAGTGTAAAAATTTAAATACTGGAAACTTTGTATCTATTCTCATAGCTTATCCAGTCTTAAGGTCTCTTCTGATGAGACTTCCAAGGTTAACAAATAGAATTCTTGAATCTGTTGACATTTAATCAACTATATAATTCAGCTGAACTATTTTCCAAATGGCCAATGTCTATCACCAAATCACTCATAGGACTTCTCTATCTTTACAGATCCTACTTTGTCTAGAGAAAAGAAGATCCGAAATGGTTATTTACATATAGTTACAACAGAAGTGGTGTCCAGAGGTTAGTTATAATTTGTACCTGACCAAAACGAAATCCCAGGAGACTCAAGAGTTCAAACATACCCTGACTAAACAAACCATTTCTTGCCTACTGACATTGAAATTAATTCTGAAACTTCAGTTTCAGAAATACTCAATGGCAGTTTAGTCATATAAAAATACCTTGATGTTTCTATTTACAGGTATGAGTGTGCCATTGTGGCCAATGAGAACTAGTCTGTTAAGTGATAAATGTAGGGTATGGTGACATACACTTGTAATTCTAGTTACTTGAGAAACTAAGTCAGAAGACTCAAAATTCAAAGCCTGTTTCGGATACAGGGCAAGTTAGAGGCCAGAATGGCTACTTTCTTAGCAACAATTTGTTAAAAAAGAAATTAAAAGGACTGAAAAAGTAGGGCATTTGACTAGCATGCAAGCATAAGGTCTTCAGTTCAATCCCTAGAACTTAAAAGGTGTGTGTGCATTTGTGTGTTAACAATTATTTTTTGCTAGATGCAATTTAAGGTTTTCTTCATGAATAGAAACTTAAATACATTTCTAAATCCCAATCAATTCTTACCTTGAATTTGGAAACATCATAGAAAACTTCCTGAGCTATATTTAAGTAGCAAATTAAAACATGTACAGGTTGTTTTTCTCAAACTAGCTTCCTTTACTTGCTGAAACAAATTAACAAGGGGGTGGGGGTGATCTATGACTTAGTTTAAAAAAATACGCACTATCTATGTAGACTAGACTAAACTCATCTAGAATAGTCAAGAAAAGGAAGTCTACCTCCAATGAGCTACTTTCAAGCTTGCTTTTATTTTTAATGGGTCCTGCCTCACGCCCACATACAGTACGATGACTGATGGAGGTGGCAGAAGCAACTAGCCCTTCAACTTTTTTTTAAATTGTTGGGCCTGAATTTTAAGCAGTTTTAACCAGTAAAGAAACTTTAAACAGTCTGCAAGTTTTTCAAAACGCTAAACAGTTATCATTTGACAAGGCAATTCCATTCCCAACAATACAAAGAGGACTGAACCCAGAAGTTGAGAGCGGTATTGTCCACAACGGTCAAAAGGGAAAACAACTGAAATAGCCATCAACCAGTGACTACTTCTGAAAATGGGTACATAGACACAATGGAGTATTATCTAGCCATGAAAGGAATGAAGTACTAATATATTTTACAACATGGATGAAACTTAAACATTAAAGAGGCCCAAGAGTCTTTGATCTCAGCAGCATCTCTGTGAGTTTGAGGCCAGCTAAGGCTACATAGTGATAACTTGTCTCAAAAAAATTTTTAAAGGAAAAAAACTAGTTACAAAAGACCACATCATATACACTTTCATTTACATAAAATATGCACAAACAGGCAAATCCATGGAGATAGAGGAAGGGGAAAAAGAGAACAGGGCTTTTTTGCGATAGGTGTGTGAAAATATTCTAAAACTGACTGTGGTGACAGCTGCAAAACATTGTGACCACACTAAAAATCACTAACACACCAGCAATAGGCAAGCCCTATGGTTCGTGAATTGCATCTCATAAAGCTGTCATTAAAAGCCAAGGTTTGGTGCTGGAGACATGGCTCAGCAGTTAAGAGCACTGGTTGCTCTTCTAGAAAACTCAGGTTCGATTCCCAGTACCCACAAGGTAACTCACATCTGTAATTCCAGTTATAGAGGATCTTCTGGCCTCTGAGGGCACCATTTGATTCTCCTCCCCAATGCACAGTAGTTCTACTTACCCTTTCTGACTTCTTCCAAAATAAACAGCATTTATAATAAAGCCCCTAGGGGATTCCCACTTCCCCTCAAATACCTAGAGAACAACTAATTTAAGCAAAAACCCTTTACTGGGCTTTCTAGCTTACCTATACAAACTAATCTTAATTTAAATAATCAATCAGTTAGGATAAATCACAAGAATATTGTGACCTATGCTACAGGATCACTACAGGTGACAGAACAGTAGTTGTTTTTCATTTTGAGAAAAACATAAAGCAAAATAAAATAATGGAGAAGCATGCACCTCCTAAATAATGCACCAGTACTTTTATATTGTATTAAATAACAGCATAATTTATTTAAATGTCCTTAAGGTTATGTGAAATCACAACATCAAATAAACCCATAAAATGTACTTACTAAAAGTACATGAGCCTAACTGGCAATCAGATAGATAGTTTCTATATCTTTTTTTAAAGGAGTATACCATGACATAGAGTAAGCATTTTAAAACACGACTAGATCCTGGTCATTTTTTTCCCTTAATGCAGAAAATTTTACAATGCCAAGTTTTTTTTTTTCTTTTCTTTTGTTGTATTTTAGTGACCTAGAATTTGCTATGTAGACCAGGCTGGCCTTAAACTCAGAAAGATCTGCCTGCTTTTGCCTATTCAGGGCTGGGATTAATGACATAAACCAGCCACATCTTTTGCCCAGCCAAAAGCAAACTTAACTGACAGATAACACTGCATATTTTTAGGTACAACATAATGTTTTAAGTGTATATACACTGGTTGAGTATATTGAATAAGGCTATCATATTTGTGCTTAGAGCACAGAACATATGTTCTCATCACATTTTTCAATACAACAACCACTAACCTTGCTCTGATAGAAGTCTTCTGAAATTTATTCTAATTATAAATCTTTTACTGGTCCAATTTTAATGTTACTTTCACTTAGGACACAAAAAATAGAAGTTACTCTGCTAGACAACTTTGCAAAATAGCAACACTTGGATGAGTTAAATTAGCACGAAACAAAAGTCGACAAAAAAAAACAAATTTAAGATTAAAATTACTCATTAGAAAATCCAAGTCTTTGACAATTATTTGAACAGGATTGGATTTGGGGAGGAAGGGAGGGACTGGTAATATTTCAGAGTAACAGGGAAATGTCAAGGAAAATAATCTTCAATTGGATAAAAATAAATGTAAAAAAACACTAATAAACTATCTTCAACATCTGAAGAGCAAGAAGGCTAGAAAATGCTGAACTCCCTTGTTTATACTGAGCTCCTTGAGTGGAGATTTGTCTTATCTTTGATTTCTTGGTGCCTGGCACAGAAATCAATAAACACTTGCTATATTAGAAAAAAAGAACAATGTATCTTGACAAGAATTCTTACCCCTAAAGGGAGGAGTGACTGAAGCTAGAAGAAAGTATTAGGTTGCTTTCCCCCTTTTCTCTACAACTTTCACCCTACTAGTTAAAGCATCTGTAATCACATAAAGGTACATTATTTGATTTAAAGGGTTCTAGATCAGTTTAAAATACATGAATCGCTATTAGGTGTTTATGAAATTTTAAATGAAAATAAACCGAGATACAATCAAATTTAAACTTAATGTAAAATTTAAAGTAGATGAAAACAGCGGTAGGCTTAAATTCCCTTTCTCTTAAGACTAACAAGATATAAAATTTTTAAATAACTATATTTCCCTTATAGAGCTAGTCATGCACTATAAGCATAAATTTTTTTCTAAACAAATTTCTCATAGACCCAGTAAGATATCCCTATCAGTTATAAAGACCACAAAGTCCCGAGTAGTGAACACAGCAATCACCAGGGGGCCTCCCAGGAATAACTTGATACTAAAGGAAAAGGTAAATAAGAGTTCCTTTTTTTTTTTTAAAGGCAACTTCTGCTGCTGGAAAGCTTTAATATCCTAAACAAATATACAAAGGTCTTTACAACGGATAGAAGCGCTGTATTTTAGTTGAAAAAAAGTCCCTACACAATCGTCTTTGGTAAATTTCCAAACATATGCAAACTGCTTCGCTATAGTAAACAAAAGCAGTACACAGGCATTCATTAGGTGCCTGACAAAGAGGACTCTTAATCATTCAAAGAGACAATTCCTTTTTTACACACTCCCCAAACAATTAGTGACGACGCGAATTTTAGAGTAAAAGGGTTCTTTTGACCAAGACCCGCCTTTAACTTTAAACAGTATCCCACAACAGATCAATCCGTTTAATTACTGGTCTCGCCATCAAGTCTTTCCTCCTTATGTTCCCACCAACACAAAACTAATAAATAAAAAGCATGAGAGCCCGGAACTTCAAATGCTGCGAAGACTTGTAAAAATACCTTTTAAGTCCAGGAGAGGCTGATACAACAAACATTTACTAAGTTTGTGCAGAAATTAAACTCAGCTCAAACATGTTCTAATCTTAAGGCCCCCCATTATAATCCCTCTTCGGCTCCACGTATTCTCGCGTTTCGTATTTCTAACGGACATCTCCAACCCGATTCAAGACTTTTACTATTTTTTTTTTGTACACCAGACAATAAATGGTAAACTATTCATCCTATCTTCTCCTTACGCCATTCTAGAGCATCCAGTTTAAAAAAAAAATGCAAACGATCCGAACCCCGGATCGTTTCTTTTCTTTTTCTTTCTTTTTTTTTTAATGGTAAAATTCACTACCGGAACGACAATCGGAGGCAGCCAAGGGCAACCAACGCACAAAGAGAACAGAGAAAAAAACACACATTCCACGGACACACAATGCGCAGCAGCAGGCATCGTCGCCTCTTCTTGGGAAGGGTTAGCGGAGGCTAGCACAGCGGCCCAGCGGAGTCCCGCCGCCTCCTGGGATAAGCTGT
>LOEQ01004024.1:270030-280259 GCA_001685075.1 Bramus lutescens
CTTCCTTCCTTCCTTCCTTCCTTCCTTCCTTCCTTCCTTCCTTCCTTCTTTCACAGGGTCTTTTACTGGCCTGTAGTTCTTCAGGTAAGTTACTCCGTCCAAGCATGGAGTTCCAGTGATCTTACCTGTCTCCATTTGCCGGGTTTTATGCACTGATTCTAGGGATTGAGAGCTGGGTGTTGATGGGATTAACCCAAGCCCTTGTGCTTGCAAGACAAGTACTTATTAACTGAGCCATCTCCCCAAGCCCTCAACAATTCAATTTTAAATGTTATGCTGACATTTGG
The DNA here is from genome assembly GCA_001685075.1 of Bramus lutescens. Classification (NCBI taxonomy): domain Eukaryota; kingdom Metazoa; phylum Chordata; class Mammalia; order Rodentia; family Cricetidae; genus Bramus; species Bramus lutescens. Next base: position 270,318 of record LOEQ01004024.1, read on the forward strand.
GGACAACAGGTGCAGAAATATTTTCACTGCAAGGACAAAGGCTTCCCTGGCAGCTCTGCTGCTGACTCAGCCTAGCCTAGGAACTCGCTCCACTTATCTTCTTCCTTCTTTGGTCAGGGTAATTATCCACATCACCACTATGCTCGGAGGCTTAATGACTATTCATTAAGGACTTTGAAGTGTTCAGATGAAGAGGCAGTGGAAGGGTTCTGCTCTTAGTTCTCCCTTCAAAGCCTAGCACGGAGAGACGGTGATGTGCGGCTCTCCCCTCGTGCTGTGCTGGTATAGTATCTCCCTGGTTCCTTCTGACTTACAATTGCTCCCCCTCTGCCAAGGAGAGGACTCTAATTTAAAATTCTGTTCACTTTTTAAAGAACAGTGTGAATATAAGGTGATATGTCATTAGAACATTTCGAAGAGGGGTTGGAGATTTAGCTCAGTGGTAGAGGGCTTGCCTAGCAAGTTCAAGGCCCTGGGTTTGGTCCTCAGCTCCAGGGGAGGGGGAGACAAAATAACAAATATTTAGAGGATGTTTCCAAACCAGTTGTTGAGGTCAATCAAGAACTTTTATCTTGGGCTTGGGGAGATAGTTCAGTCAGCGAAGTACTTGAGTTCTATCCTCAGAACCCACAGAGAGAAGCCAGCATAGTTGTCTGTGTTTCTGTAATCCCACCTCTGGGAACAGAGAGACAGAAGTATCCCTGGGCCTTGATGGTCAGGTGGCCTCACCCACCTGATGAGTTCCTAGCCAGTGAGAAACCCTGTTTCCAAAAACAAGGTAGGCCAGGCAGAGTGGTACATGCCTTTAGTCCCAGCACTTAGAAACAGAAGTAGACAGAACTCTGAGATCTCAAGGCCAATGTGGTCTACATAGCAAGTTCCAGGCCAGACAGAACTACATAGTGAGACCCTATCTCAAAAAACAGAAACAAAACTAACTAAAATAAAACAATAACAACACAACAGTAGCAGAAAACACCAAACAACAACAATAAGGTTGATGGAGCCTGAGGAAGAACACTTAATGTTGACCTCTGACCTCCATAGGAAGACACACACACACATACACACATGTACTCACACACAAGAGCTTTCAGTTCAGTAGTAGGATGCAACTCATCTTCCAAAGCAGGGTAAAAATATGTCAAACCTTGGGACCAAAGGTGACCAAAGCTTTAAGTCAAGCTCTGTGGATGCTGCTAGAAACCTGGCTGGGAGATGGCTTAGGGTACCACACCGTCTTTTCCAGCCACAGGAACCGGAGTGCTGACATATTAATAAAAAGCAACCTGGGGGATGGTTCTTAGAATCTGTCGAGGGTGTGCTCTCTTCATGTTGTAACCAAAGAATGTGGTTGTGCTTGATGTTGAAAAACTCCAAACTGTGAGTGAACAAAATTGTGGTCACTGAATAACGACATGAAAACTGTCAGCAGTGGCAACAGCGATGACAGCGAGCAAGAGAGTGCTGTACTGATAGCTTACACATCATTTGATCTCACAGTAATTCTAGAGGACAGAACCTATTGTGTTTCTGCTTTATAGACAAACTGAGGCTTAGAGAAGTTTAGCAACTGCTTCAGGGCTATACAGCTCGGCAGCTAACCGTGGTTTTCAGAACATAAATGCGTATTACAGTTCTCCAAAGAACAGGCAGAAATTTATATTTCCAGTACAAAGGTAGAGAGAGGTTCTGGTTCAGAAATAGGATGGAGAAAAAAAATGTGTGTACATTTACATGTGGCTTGCCTTTGATGTAGGGTCTTGAGGTAAGGCTCCCGAGATAACCCAGGTTAACCTAGGACTCTTGGTTTTTAGACCTACAGCATTTTGGCAAATAGTGGTGTAGACTTAGAGCAAAGGTTGAGAATGACACTTTGCCACTGTGTCTGCAGCATTGGCCCTTCCTGTCCAGCTGAATAGAATGTCATTTGCCCAGGTGGAATTATTCTCACCTGTCACGTGATTGGTTCCTCTCTGTTGGGCGTTGCCTTCTTGAGTCAGAGACTATCTGTGCTCACTGGCTTGAGACCCCCATGAGATCCAGCCCTGTGTGTCGCCATGAGTTCCTCATGAGGATCTTTCTCTTCCTAGCTTGTATAAATAGAAGCTAACTGCAGGTTGGACCCTTCTGTAGTGTGGCTTCCCTTGTGTCATCAAGGAGGTCTCTTCAGTGGTGTAAGTTTGTAAGTTGCCTGAGAAGCTTCCTAAAGTGTAGTTACCTTGAAGAAACCTGTGTGCCTATTAAATAACTCTGATAAACTCATTGGTTCATCAATCTGGATGAGAATGAAATCTTGTCTTAGGTCTGTTGGTGCCCTCTCTACTTGAAGGTGAATAAATATTTCTTTGCTTCTTCCCAGAAAATGTCTGACAACAGACCCTATGCTGAAAAAGGAAGCATCAGTCTTCCATTGCTAAGGAAAATAGTTCTGTAATGCCAGTTTTGATTTGTGTAGCTTGCTTATTTAAAATTTCAATTTCTTCATATGAATTTAGTTCCTCTGCCCCTACCCACCATTATTTTGGGTGGACGCAAGAGTTTCAGGCCAGTCCATTTGGCGATTCTGTCTAGAAAGAAAAATAAAAGTAAGGATTGAGTAAAATTAAGGATTGAGGTGTAGCTCTGTGGTAGAGTGCTTATCTGCCATGTACCAAGTCCTGTATTCCCAGTACCTCCCTACAACCACCAATCCTACCAGGAAGATCCTATGCTGACCAGTAGGTATGAATAATGGATAAATGATAGTGGACTTATTAGTCAGTCCTTTATCATTCTAATTAATCACTTTTTCAGAGCCAGCTCTCTCTTAAAAAAGCTGGGACCAATCGAGTTATAAACCCTTGACCCCAGACTGACATACTTTTTTTAAATTGATATTTATTGTGCTCTACATTTTTCTCTGCTCCCTTCCCTGCCTCTCCCNTCCCCATGCTCCCATTTTACTCAGGAGATCTTGTCTTTTTCTACTTTCTACTTCACATGTAGATTAGATCTATGTAAGTTTCTCTTAGTGTCCTCATTGTTGTCTAAGTTCTCTGGGATTGTGGTTTGTCAGACTGACACACTTTAAGAGAAGATATGCAAGGGCATATGTGTGTGAGAAGGTGCATGTGCATTCTATGTGCATGTACGTGCAGAGAGGTTAACCTTGGATGCTGTTCCTCTGGAGCCAGCCACCTTTTTTGCTCTTTTTGAGACACTGTTTCATTGTGTGGCCTTGGCTATCCTGGAATTTGCTGGCCTTGAACTCAGAAATCCACCTGCCTGGTTTCTCACTGAGACTTGGAGCTCACTGATTTGGCTAGGCTGACTGGACACTGAGTCCCAGCAATCGTCTCTGACTCTTCAGGCTGGATACTATGAATTTTTCACTCATGTCCTCATATTTGCGTAGCAAAGATTTTACAGCTTGAGCTATCTGCTTTTTAGCTCCCCCTTTTCTTTCCTCCACCCCTTTCCATTTTCTTTGTTTCTTTCTTTCATTTTTTTTTCTAAAAGTCTTGTAGCCCTGGCCTTGAACTCATCAGGAAAATGCTCCTGCCTTAGCCTTTCAAGTGCTGAGCAACAATGTCTGGATCTAACTCAGATTTTAAGGCCTGGTTTATCTTTCTATTAATTTGTATGCACACCAAGCTGAGAGAAACATAGGAACTCAGAATCCCTGCATTTCCGTCCTTACACAGGGGAAATTTTATTTACCTTAATAAAACTGTTCAAATGGAGTCACTTCCCTGGGTCCTTCCTTTTTAGCCTTTTCCATTCAACCCCTGTGACCTCTGAGACACTGAGGCATATGGCAATACAGTTTAAACATCCTTGTCTTTTTGCTTTTTCGAATGCCATTTGTCATGGTTGGCTTGAGTCATAGCCTAGTAAATTTGGAAAAGATACACAGTGAACTTGGCCAGGGCCAATGTCATGAAGGTTGAACCAGCCCATACAGTACACCCCTCCTTCCTTATGACACGTTTTAAAATCAGGGCAAATAAAACCAAGAGGTATAAAGCAATCATAATGGTTACGGTCTCCAAATGAGGAAGCCGTGGGGTGTTTGTCACTCTCTCAGGTCACAGTCTCACAATGGGAGGCTGTTCTTGTTGGTCTCTCCTTCCTTCTCCCTGCCCTTCCCTAGTCTTCCCTTACTGTTTGCCTTTGCCCCTGTCCTATTCTCTTCCCCCCCTTTTTTTGGGGGGTTGGCTCCCGTCACTCAAGTTTCATTTAAATGCCACCACCCTTCAGAGAGGCTCTCACTAAATACCTCATTTAATCACTCCCAAGCACATCATTTAATTGTAGACTCTGCATAATACTTATCAACTACTGATTTATTCATTGAGGGGTATTTGGAAATTTATTTGAGACAGTGTTTGCCATAGTTCCAGGCTGCCTGAAACCACATATGTAGCTGCGAATGACCCATGTTTACCTCTCGAATGCTGGGATCATAGCTGGGATCAAACCACCAAGCCTGGTTTAGGAGGTGCTGGGGACCAAATCTAGGGCCCTGTATATGTTGCATACGGCCTTTACCAACTGAACTATATCTCCAGACTATTTTCAATAAAAGTCTTTCCAATAGAACAGAAATCTATCTATCTATCTATCTATCTATCTATCTATCTATCTATCTATTTATTTATATTAATTCAAGACAGGGTTTCTCTGTATAAATAACTCTGGCTGTCTTGGAACTCACTTTGTAGACCAGACTGGCCTCAGACTCAGAGATCTGCCTGCCTCTACCTCCCAAGTGCTGGGCTGAAAGGCTCAGCGACCAGAGATCTTTTCTTATATCATTTTATCCCTGTTCAGACTCCCCCAAACTATGCCTAACACGGGGAAGATGCTCCATGCATGTATGGGGAGGAGAGAGGGAGGCAGAGAGGGAGAGAGAAAAAGGAAGACAATGAGGAAGCTATTTCTGACCTGAGACGTTAGAGGCAAAGCTATTTCTTTGCTTAGTGGTAGACTATTTTGTTCTACCTCCTTTGGATTCATATCAGAGATCTTAAAGACATGGTGAGTACAGAGGAGACATGTCAGACAAGGCCCTCACCAGGGATCTGTGATCATTCACCCAGTCTCATAGTTCATTGCCCTGTGAAATCAGGCAAAAAGAACTTAAATTCTTAAATGCTTGAATTCAAGTAGCCAAGTTTAAAAGTAGGAGTAAAAACACTTGCAATGAAGATTGTTTTCTTGTTCAAGCAATATCAAAATATACCTTGTCGGCCGCAGATGGAGTAACAATAAAATTCCTTCTGAAAAGCCTGGAAATAGGAAATAAGATTACCTTCTGAGAGTTAAAGCCATGGGGGTGGGGGGCTGGAATTAGGATAAACCAACTAAGGGAATCAACTGACATGAATCACCAAGGAAGTCACTGAAGACTGAGCATGCCTGTCACCTCAGCCCCATTGACCTGGGGGTAATGCAGGTCGTAAGCTCCACAGTGTTCTTATTAACTGGGGGAAAGTTGGCCAGCTGCATGAAGAGGACTGGGAGATTGTAAGAGGTAGACAGGGAGGAGGCGGTCAGCCCAGAGCCTGGGAGACCTCACCCTGAGAGGCCAGGAGTAGGTAGAGGCCCTGCCTGTCAGGGAGGCTGGGACTTTGGCCTAAGGGATGGAACAATCAGATCCGTGTGTTAAGGCTATGCCTTGATAAATCATAGACCTGCCTTTTCTCACTCAGACTTCATGCTCTACATACAACATGGGAACTCAGCGAGGGGACATACATACCTGAGGACTCCGTCTTGTATATAAGAAGCCACTGTCCTTATACAGTATCTTGAAAGCCTGTTAGCTTGTTGTATTTTCTATTACAATGGAATGGGCTTGAGTTCCAGCTATGAAATAGTCTCTTTAAACTTGTGTTTGTATGTGTCTACCCCTGGTTGTAAAGTTCTAGAAACTTGTGCCTTGCAGGAGGTCCATACCATAAGTCAAAGAGTATTCGAGAATTTACACAACAAGCAGACACTGAAGAAATATCTCTGCTAGGGGCTGATGAAGCTCGGTCCCTTCCTGAGAATAAATAAACCAGCAGAGAGAGAATCTGCACGACTTTGAGTTGGGGAAAAAAGAGAGGCCAGGAGTGACTTTAGCTGCACCACCTTCAAGATCTCACGGTGTCCTGGCAGAGAAGATGCGAGTACTACAGTCCTCAAGCCAGCTTTTACCCTAAAGAGCCGGATAATAAACAGAGCAGGAGAGCCTGGCAGTGGTGACACGCCTTTAATCCCAGCACTCGGGAGGCGGTGAATCTCTGTGTGTAGGAGGCCAGCCAGAGAGAGTTCCAGGACAGGCTCCAAAGCTACAGAGGAGAACTTGTCTAGAAAAAACAAAAACAAAAACAAAAACCCTGAAAAACCACAGTAGGCTTTGTAGGCTATGTTGGATTTTGTTGTTGCTTTCTTGTTCATTTATTTATTCATTTATTGTGGTGCTGGGATCCAACACCAGACCTTGTAAATATGGAAGTTGTTCCCTCAGGCCCTTTTTATTATTATTACTTTTTATAGCTCCTTGAAAATATAAAAGTAGGTGGGCAGTCAGGGTGCACGCTTTTAATCCCAGCACTCAGGAGACAGAGGCAGGTGAATCTTTGGGAGTTCAAGGCCAGCTTGAACTTTGGGGTCTTCTTGAAACCTCTTCAAACAGATGGAACTTTGACAGGTGGGAGATCTACAGAGTGAGTTCCAGGACAAGCTCCAAAGCTGCAGAGAAACCTTGTCTCAAAAAACAAAATAAAACAAAAACAAACAGACAGAAAACAAAGGCAGGCTCAGCAGTTTGTTTAATGACTTGAATGCACCCCAGTGTGTGCACGCAGGGAAACCAGATCTTACGGACCAATCAACAACTGGTTTGCATCATTTCCTTCATGGGGCTGGGGAATGGGAAACAATGCTTTCTGAAAGAACCCAATCTCACCACCTTTGCAGCTTGTTTCGGGGGGAGAGTAAGCAGAGATTATTTAACTATATTATTTTTTCCTATAAATCACCCTCAGTTTCACTGACAGAAACTCAGAATGATGTGTAGGTAGCAGACAGATGTCATTGACTGGGAGGTGAACTAGGCTGGCAGAGCAGAGCAGCTGGTGACAGAGCTGCCTGTTTTCGCTTGTTGCAGCTATTGTCATGTGTGCTGTTGCAGCTATTGTCATGGATGGGGACGGTGGGTGTGTGTGTGTGTGCTGTGAAGTTGGAAAAGCCTTTAGCTCTCCTGGTTTGAAGCTGCAACTCTCTAATCTACAGTTCATGTCATGTGATTTGGGGTCTTCTTGATGGGGACGGCGGGGGGGGTGGTGTGTGTGCCGTGAAGTTGGAAAAGCCTTTAGCTCTCCTGGTTTGAAGCTGCAACTCTCTAATCTACAGTTCATGTCATGTGATTTGGGATCTTCTTGAAACCTCTTCAAACAGATGGAACTTTGACAGGTGGGAGAGACTGGCTCTGGAGGGTGTTTCCATGGGTTTAGAAGTGGAAAATGAAAGAGCTATAGAAAAGTAAATGGCTCCTGAGTCAGTAACCCTGAGCGTGGCCCGTTCACAGGTAGGGCTCGCTGTCTTTCGCTGGCAAGAGGCTGCCCTGCAAAGCACTGGCCAGAGCAGGGCGCCTTCAGTTTCCTCCACTCATGAACTTTATTCACCCGAGTAACTTTTACGTGTCTCTGGATAGATAGGCTATCCTAGCTCAGTTTCCGTTGCTGTGATAAAACACTGACCAAAACCACCTTGGGACGGGAAAGAATGTATTTGGCTATAGGTTCCAGTCCATCACAGACAGAAGAAACCAAGGAGCTCAAGGCAGGACCCTAGAGGCAGGAACAGTAGCAAATACCATGGAGGGGGGTGCTGCTTGCTGGCTTACTCTCCATGATTTGCTCAGCCTGTTTTCTTCTACAATCCACAACCACCCGTCCAAGACTGCCACTAGCCACAGTGGGCTGGGTCCTCCCATATCAATCATTAATCAAGAAAAATGTTCTGCAGACATACCCACAGGCCCACGTAATTGAGGCAGTTCCTCAAATGAAAGTCCCTCTTCCCAAGTGGATCTAGTTTGTGTCAAGTTGACAAAAACTAACTAGCACATAGGTATAGAAAATAGTTATGCAAATCAAGCAATTATTGATAACAGATTACAAATTTGTTTCAAAGCAATTCTTTAATATACGTATAATTTTACCATTTATTGATGATGAAAGCAAATTTGCATCCTATTTTTGCATACTGATATTAATATTCTTGTTTTATGTTTCTTAAAAATATTAATCTGTCATAAGATGGTGGCACATATCTTTAATCCCAGCACTCAGGAGGCAGAGGCAGGTGGATCCCTGTGAGTTCGAGCCCATCCTGGTCTACAAAGTGAGTTCCAAGACAGTCAGGGCTACATAGAGATATTTTGTCTCAGAAAAATTATTTTATTGTGTGTGGGGGTACATCACACGTGTCCCATCGTGGACTGTGGAGATCGGAGGTCAAGCTGTAGGAGTCAGTCCTCTCCTTCTACCATGTGGGTCCTGGGAGTTGAACTCAGTTGGTCAGGCATGGCAGTAAGTACCCTTGCCCATGAGCCATCTTGTTTCTTTATTTACCCGGATAATTAAATCTTGACTGAATATTTGCTATTGGTGAACACAGCATCTTCAATGTCTCTCAGAGTTGACTGATATTTTGATTTTATAAAAGTCAAAGGTGAGGCTGCTGCTTAGTACACAACACAGAATGCTACAAATATCTTTTTAGGCCACTTTAGAAATTGTTGGAAATTTTATCCTGATATCAAGCCAAAATTAATTTAGTGGTTTTTAAAAGGCAAAACACTAAGCTAGCAGCCTAAACAGAAACGTTACAAACCAAACATTACGTGATAATATAATCCAAGATGTACTAATTTAATGCTTACAATGCTGCAGGATGATAGTAGGACAATATTAAGCTTTCGTTTTCTGCAGTAAGCCATTTCTCCATTGCCTGCAGAGTTAAGTCACTAGAAAACTGACTTACAATAGTCTTGAACCTGGGCCAAGGTGATTCAGGAAGCATGTGCTGGTGTGCAAATGGATGCTGTGTGCAGTGCCAAGTGCACGGGCTGAATGTTTAGAACCAAGACTGCAGTGAATCACATGATGACACACAGAAGAATACCGCCATAAAGACCTATTTTGGTCGTTGTGTGTTTGGAAACCTTTTATTGTTGTCAATAATTTCAATGATGTGACCCACATGGATAGGGTGGTAACTTATAGCTGAAGAAGGCGGAAGTTGAAGCCATGTTGCTGGATTCACGGGGGTGGGGGTGGGGTGCGCGCAAAGATGGGGACAGACCATCAATTTCTAATAAACCAGAAGCAAACATTATTCCAGGAAAAAAATAAAAAAAAATAAAAAAAATAAATCTCCGTGGGGTACAAAAAGCTTAATCAGCTAGCGGAGACCACAGCCAGAGATGGATTTGTAAGGCTGTGGCAAAGGCCGGTTTTTGAATTCTCCTTTTGTAGCAGGCGTTAGGCAATAACAAAAGTACTTTTACAATCTCAAGGTTCTTTGCAATTTTCATTAACATTGTTTTCAGTTAAACTAGTGTTTGTATCTAGTCCATTGTTTTTCCCTGGCGTTCCTTGACAGTGTTTACCCAGGCTCTGCACCTCTCCTGACACTGCCAGTTTCGCAGGGCAGGGAAGGGTAGGGGACAATGTAAAACCAAAAAGTCAAAAGTCTCGTACATCCCATCATTTAAAAGTTAACTTAGCTCGCATCAATTTCTGGTCATGAGTGGCCAAGAGAGTTATCTAAAAGCTGATCCTCAATTTGAAGAGTGACCCTAAGTTTGCAGAGGGCCGCTTCAGCCTCACAAATAGAGCTATGGGAGCCGGGCCAGCCTGGTCTACAAGAGCTAGTTCCAGGACAGGCTCCAAAGTTACAGAG